>JAVRKA010000325.1:0-175435 GCA_034508555.1 Venustoraphidia nigricollis
CTGAAATGCCTATAGGCAACTATATCTTAAATGCCTATCGGCATCTATTTCTGAAATGCCTATCGGCAACCATATCTAAAATGCCTATCGGCACCAATACTTGAACTGCCTGTCGGCACCTATATTTGAAATGCCAATCGGCACCTATATTTTAAATGCCTATCGGCAACTATATCTGAAATGCCTATCGGCAACTATTTCTGAAATGCCTATCGGCAACTATATCTGAAATGCATATCGGCACCAATATTTGAACTGCCTATCGGCACCTATTTTTGAAATGCCATTCGGCACCTATATTTTAAATGCCTATCGGCAACTATATCTGAAATGCCTATCAGCACTTATATTTGAAATGCCTATTGGAAACCATATCTGAAATGCCTATCGGCACCTATATTTGGAATACCTATCGGCACCTATATTTTAAATGCCTTTCGGCAACTATATCTGAGATGCCTATCGGCATCTATTTCTGAAATGCCTATCGGCAACTATATCTGAAATGCCTAACGGCACCTATATTTGAAACACCTAGCGGCACCTATATTTTAAATGCCTATCGGCCACTATATCTGAAATGCCTGTCGGCATCTATTTCTAAAATGCCTATCGGCAACTATATCTGAAATGCCTATCGGCACCTATATTTGAAATGCCAATCGGCATCTATTTCTGAAATGCCTATCGGCAAATATATCTGAAATGCCTATCGGCACCTATATTTGAAATGCCTATCGGCACCTATATTTTAAATGCCTATCGGCAACTATATCTGAAATGCCTATCGGCATCTATTTCTAAAATGCCTATCGGCAACTATATCTGAAATGCCTATCGGCACTAATATATTTGAAATGCCTATCGGCACTAATATATTTGAAATGCCTATCGGCAACTATATCTGAAATGCCTATCAGCACCCTATATTTGAAATGCCTATCGGCAACCATATCTGAAAGGCCTATCGGCACCTATATTTGAAATGCCTATCGGCACCTATATTTAAATGCCTTTAGGCAACTATATCTCATATGCCTATCGGCATCTATTTCTGAAATGCCTTTCGGCAACTATATCTGAAATGCCTATCGGCAGCTACATTAGAAATGCCTATCGGAACCTATATTTTAAATGCCTATCGGCAACTATATCTGAAATGCCTATCGGCATCTATTTCTGAAATGCCTATCGGCAACTATATCTGAAATGCCTATCGGCACCAATATTTGAACTGCCTATCGGCACCTATCTTTGAAATGCCTAATGGCACCTATATCTGAAATGCCTATCGGCAACTTTTTTAAAATGCTAATCGGCAACTATATTTGAAATGCCTATCAGCACCTATATTTGATTTGCCTATCGGCAACCATATCTGAAATGCATATCGGCACCTATATTGTAAAAGCCTATCGGCACCTTTATTTCAAATGCCTATCGGCATTTATATCTGAAAGCCTATCCGGCATCTATTTTTGAAATGCCTATCGGCAACTATATCTGAAATGCCTATCGGCACCAATATTTAAAACTGTCAATCGGCAACTATATCTGAAATGCCTATCGGCACCTATATTTGAAATGCCTATCGGCACCTATATTTTAAATGCCTATCGGTGACTATATTTGAAATGCCTATCGGCATCTATTTCTGAAATGCCTATCGGCAACTAATATCTGAAATGTCTATCGGCACCTATATTTGAAATGCCGTATCGGCACCCTATATTTTAAATGCCTATCGGCAATTATATCTGAAATGCCTATCGGCATCCATTTCTGAAATGCCTATCGGCAACTATATCTGAAATGGCTATCGGCACCAATATTTGAACTGCCTATCGGCACGTATATTTGAAATGCCTATCGGCACCTATATCTGAAATGCCTATCAGCACCTATTTTAAAATGCCAATCGGCAGCTATATCTGAAATGCCAATCGGCACCCTATTT
Organism: Venustoraphidia nigricollis; assembly: GCA_034508555.1. NCBI lineage: Eukaryota > Metazoa > Arthropoda > Insecta > Raphidioptera > Raphidiidae > Venustoraphidia > Venustoraphidia nigricollis. The sequence goes on from JAVRKA010000325.1 coordinate 1,958, forward strand.
TTAAAATGCCAATCGGCAACTATATCTGCAATGCCTATCGGCACCTATATTTGAAAAGCCTATCGGCACCTATGTCTGAAATGTCTATCGGCACATATTTTTAAAATGCCAATCGGCAACTATACCTGAAATGCCTATCAGCACCTATATTTGAAATGCCTATCGGCAACCATAACTGAAATGCCTATCGGCACCTATATTTGAAATGCTTATCGGCACCTATATTTTAAATGCCTATCGGCAACTTTATCTGAAATGCCTATCGGCATCTATTTCTGAAATTTCTATCGGCAAATATATCTGAAATGCCTATCGGCACCAATATTTGAACTGCCTATCGGCACCTATATTTGAAATGCGTGTCGGCACCTATATTTTAAATGCCTATCGGCAACTATATCTGAAATGCCTATCGGCATCTATTTCTGAAATGCCTATCGGCACCATATCTAAAATGCCTATCGGCACCAATAATTTAAACTGCGTGTGGGCACCTAATTTGAAATGCCTATCGGCACCTATATTTTAAATATAACTGAAATGCCTATCGGCACCAATATTTGAACTGCCTATCGGCACCTATATTTAAAAAGCGTGTCGGCACCTATATTTTAAATGCCTATCGGCAACTTTATCTGAAATGCCTATCGGCAACTATCTCTGAGATGCCTATCTGGCAACTATATCTGAAATGCCTATACGGCACCAATATTTGAACTGCCTATCAGCACCTATATTTTGAAATGCCTATCGGCACCTATATCTGAAATGCCTATCGGCACCTATTTTTAAAATGCCAATCGGCAATTATATCTGAAATTCCTATCGGCACCTATTTTTAAAATGACAATCGGCAACTATATCTGAAATGCCTATTGGCACCAATATTTGAACTGCCTATCATCACCTATATTTGAAATGCCTATCGGAACCTATATCTAAAAAGCCTATCGGCACCTATTTTTAAAATGCCAATCGGCAACTATATCTGAAATTCCTATCGGCACCTATTTTTAAAATGCCAATCGGCAACTATATCTGAAATACTTATAGGCACCTATATTAAATGCCTATCAACAACCTATATCTGAAATGCCTATCGGCAACCATATCTGAAATGCCTACCGGCACCTATATTTTCAAATGCCTATCGGCACCTATTTCTGTAATGCCTATGGGCACCTATTTTTAAAATGCCAATCGGCAACTATATCTGAAATGCCTATCAGCACCTATATTTAAAATGCCTATCGGCACCTATATTTTAAATGCCTATCGGCAACTATTTCTGAACTGCCTATCGGCATTTATTTCTGAAATGCCTATCGGCAACTATATCTGAAATGCCTATCGGCACCAATATTTGAACTGCCTATCGGCAACTATATCTGAAATGCCTATCGGCATCTATTTCTGAAATGCCTATCGGCAACTATATCTGAAATGCCTATCGGCACCTACATTTGAAATGCCTATCGGCACCTATATTTTAAATGCCTATCGGCAACCATATCTAAAATGCCTATCGGCACCAATACTTGAACTGCCTGTCGGCACCTATATTTGAAATGCCAATCGGCACCTATATTTTAAATGCCTATCGGCAACTATATCTGAAATGCCTATCGGCAACTATTCTGAAATGCCTATCGGCAACTATATCTGAAATGCATATCGGCACCAATATTTGACCTGCCTATCGGCACTATATTTGAAATGCCATTCGGCACCTATATTTTAAATGCCTATCGGCAACTATATCTGAAATGCCTATCAGCACTTATATTTGAAATGCCTATTGGAAACCATATCTGAAATGCCTATCGGCACCTATATTTGGAATGCCTATCGGCACTTATATTTTAAATGCCTTTCGGCAACTAAATCTGAGATGCCTATCGCATCTGTTTCTGAAATGCCTATCGGCAACTATATCTGAAATGCCTAACGGCACCTATATTTGAAATACCTAGCGGCACCTATATTTTAAATGCCTATCGGCCACTATATCTGAAATGCCTGTCGGCATCTATTTCTAAAATGCCTATCGGCAACTATATCTGAAATGCCTATCGGCACCTATATTTGAAATGCCAATCGGCATCTATTTCTGAAATGCCTATCGGCAAATATATCTGAAATGCCTATCGGCACCTATATTTGAAATGCCTATCGGCACCTATATTTTAAATGCCTATCGGCAACTATATCTGAAATGCCTATCGGCATCTATTTCTAAAATGCCTATCGGCAACTATATCTGAAATGCCTATCGGCACTAATATATTTGAAATGCATATCTGGCACCTATATCTGAATGCCTATCAGCACCTATATTTGAAATGCCTATCGGCAACCATATCTGAAAGGCCTATCGGCACCTATATTTTAAATGCCTATCGGCAACTATATCTGAAATGCCTATCGACAACTATTTCTGAAATGCCTATCGGCAACTATATCTGAAATGCATATCGGCACCAATACTTGAACTGCCTGTCGGCACCTATATTTGAAATGCCAATCGGCACCTATATTTTAAATGCCTATCGGCAACTATATCTGAAATGCCTATCGGCAACTATTTCTGAAATGCCTATCGGCAACTATATCTGAAATGCATATCGGCATCAATATTTGAACTGCCTATCGGCACCTATATTTGAAATGCCATTCGGCACCTATATTTTAAATGCCTATCGGCAACTATATATGAAATGCCTATCAGCACTTATAATTGAAATGCCTATTGGAAACCATATCTGAAATGCCTATCGGCACCTATATTTGGAATGCCTATTGGCACCTATATTTTAAATGCCTTTCGGCAACTATATCTGAGATGCCTATCGGCATCTGTTTCTGAAATGCCTATCGGCAACTATATCTGAAATGCCTAACGGCACCTATATTTGAAATACCTAGCGGCACCTATATTTTAAATGCCTATCGGCCACTATATCTGAAATGCCTGTCGGCATCTATTTCTAAAATGCCTATCGGCAACTATATCTGAAGTGCCTATCGGCACCTATATTTGAAATGCCAATCGGCATCTATTTCTGAAATGCCTATCGGCAAATATATCTGAGATGCCTATCGGCACCTATATTTGAAATGCCTATCGGCACCTATATTTTAAATGCCTATCGGCAACTATATCTGAAATGCCTATCGGCATCTATTTCTAAAATGCCTATCGGCAACTATATCTGAAATGCCTATCGGCACTAATATATTTGAAATGCCTATCGGCACCTATTCTGAAATGCCTATCAGCACCTATATTTGAAATGCCTATCGGCAACCATATCTGAAAGGCCTATCGGCACCTATATTTGAAATGCCTATCGGCACCTATATTTAAATGCCTTTAGGCCACTATATCTGATATGTCTATCGGCATCTATTTCTGAAATGCCTTTCGGCAACTATATCTAAAATGCCTATCGGTAGCTACATTAGAAATGCCTATCGGAACCTATATTTTAAATGCCTATCGGCAACTATATCTGAAATGCCTATCGGCATCTATTTCTGAAATGCCTATCGGCAACTATATCTGAAATGCCTATCGGCACCTATATTTGAATTGCCTATCGGCAACCATATCTGAAATGCATATCGGCACCTATATTGTAAATGCCTATCGGCACCTTTATTTCAAATGCCTATCGGCATCTATATCTGAAATGCCTATTGGCATCTATTTCTGAAATGCCTATCGGCAACTATATCTGAAATGCCTATCGGCACCAATATTTAAACTGTCAATCGGCAACTATATCTGAAATGCCTATCGGCACCTATATTTGAAATGCCGTATCGGCACCTATATTTTAAATGCCTATCGGCAATTATATCTGAAATGCCTATCGGCATCCATTTCTGAAATGCCTATCGGCACCTATATCTGATATGCCTATCAGCACCTATTTTTAAAATGCCAATCGGCAACTATATCTGAAATGCCAATCGGCACCTATTTTTAAAATGCCAATCGGCAACTATATCTGAAATGCCTATCGGTACCTATATTTGAAAAGCCTATCGGCACCTATGTCTGAAATGTCTATCGGCACATATTTTTAAAATGCCAATCGGCAACTATACCTGAAATGCCTATCGGCACCTATATTTTAAATGCCTATCGGCAACTATATCTGAAATGCCTATCGGCATCTATTTCTGAAATGCCTATCGGCAACTATATCTGAAATGCCTATCGGCACCTATATTTGAAATACCTATCGGCAACTATATCTGAAATGCTTATCGGCACCTATTTTTAAAATTCCAATCGGCAACTATATCTGAAATGCCTATCAGCACCTATATTTGACATGCCTATCGGCAACCATTTCTGAAATGCCTATCGGCACCTATATTTGAAATTCCTATCGGCACCTATATTTAAATGCCTATCGGCATCTATATCTGAAATGCCTATCGGCATCTATTTCTGAAATGCCTATCGGCAACTATATCTGAAATGCCTATCGGCACCTACATTTGAAATGCCTATCGGCACCTATATTTTAAATGCCTATCAGCAACTATATCTGAAATGCCTATCGGCATCTATTTCTGAAATGCCTATAGGCAACTATATCTTAAATGCCTATCGGCATCTATTTCTGAAATGCCTATCGGCAACCATATCTAAAATGCCTATCGGCACCAATACTTGAACTGCCTGTCGGCACCTATATTTGAAATGCCAATCGGCACCTATATTTTAAATGCCTATCGGCAACTATATCTGAAATGCCTATCGGCAACTATTTCTGAAATGCCTATCGGCAACTATATCTGAAATGCATATCGGCACCAATATTTGAACTGCCTATCGGCACCTATATTTGAAATGCCATTCGGCACCTATATTTTAAATGCCTATCGGCAACTATATCTGAAATGCCTATCAGCACTTATATTTGAAATGCCTATTGGAAACCATATCTGAAATGCCTATCGGCACCTATATTTGGAATACCTATCGGCACCTATATTTTAAATGCCTTTCGGCAACTATATCTGAGATGCCTATCGGCATCTATTTCTGAAATGCCTATCGGCAACTATATCTGAAATGCCTAACGGCACCTATATTTGAAACACCTAGCGGCACCTATATTTTAAATGCCTATCGGCCACTATATCTGAAATGCCTGTCGGCATCTATTTCTAAAATGCCTATCGGCAACTATATCTGAAATGCCTATCGGCACCTATATTTGAAATGCCAATCGGCATCTATTTCTGAAATGCCTATCGGCAAATATATCTGAAATGCCTATCGGCACCTATATTTGAAATGCCTATCGGCACCTATATTTTAAATGCCTATCGGCAACTATATCTGAAATGCCTATCGGCATCTATTTCTAAAATGCCTATCGGCAACTATATCTGAAATGCCTATCGGCACTAATATATTTGAAATGCCTATCGGCACTAATATATTTGAAATGCCTATCGGCACCTATATCTGAAATGCCTATCAGCACCTATATTTGAAATGCCTATCGGCAACCATATCTGAAAGGCCTATCGGCACCTATATTTGAAATGCCTATCGGCACCTATATTTAAATGCCTTTAGGCAACTATATCTCATATGCCTATCGGCATCTATTTCTGAAATGCCTTTCGGCAACTATATCTGAAATGCCTATCGGCAGCTACATTAGAAATGCCTATCGGAACCTATATTTTAAATGCCTATCGGCAACTATATCTGAAATGCCTATCGGCATCTATTTCTGAAATGCCTATCGGCAACTATATCTGAAATGCCTATCGGCACCAATATTTGAACTGCCTATCGGCACCTATCTTTGAAATGCCTAATGGCACCTATATCTGAAATGCCTATCGGCAACTTTTTTTAAAATGCTAATCGGCAACTATATTTGAAATGCCTATCAGCACCTATATTTGATTTGCCTATCGGCAACCATATCTGAAATGCATATCGGCACCTATATTGTAAAAGCCTATCGGCACCTTTATTTCAAATGCCTATCGGCATTTATATCTGAAATGCCTATCGGCATCTATTTTTGAAATGCCTATCGGCAACTATATCTGAAATGCCTATCGGCACCAATATTTAAACTGTCAATCGGCAACTATATCTGAAATGCCTATCGGCACCTATATTTGAAATGCCTATCGGCACCTATATTTTAAATGCCTATCGGTGACTATATTTGAAATGCCTATCGGCATCTATTTCTGAAATGCCTATCGGCAACTATATCTGAAATGTCTATCGGCACCTATATTTGAAATGCCGTATCGGCACCTATATTTTAAATGCCTATCGGCAATTATATCTGAAATGCCTATCGGCATCCATTTCTGAAATGCCTATCGGCAACTATATCTGAAATGGCTATCGGCACCAATATTTGAACTGCCTATCGGCACGTATATTTGAAATGCCTATCGGCACCTATATCTGATATGCCTATCAGCACCTATTTTTAAAATGCCAATCGGCAGCTATATCTGAAATGCCAATCGGCACCTATTTTTAAAATGCCAATCGGCAACTATATCTGCAATGCCTATCGGCACCTATATTTGAAAAGCCTATCGGCACCTATGTCTGAAATGTCTATCGGCACATATTTTTAAAATGCCAATCGGCAACTATACCTGAAATGCCTATCAGCACCTATATTTGAAATGCCTATCGGCAACCATAACTGAAATGCCTATCGGCACCTATATTTGAAATGCTTATCGGCACCTATATTTTAAATGCCTATCGGCAACTTTATCTGAAATGCCTATCGGCATCTATTTCTGAAATTTCTATCGGCAAATATATCTGAAATGCCTATCGGCACCAATATTTGAACTGCCTATCGGCACCTATATTTGAAATGCGTGTCGGCACCTATATTTTAAATGCCTATCGGCAACTATATCTGAAATGCCTATCGGCATCTATTTCTGAAATGCCTATCGGCAACCATATCTAAAATGCCTATCGGCACCAATAATTTAACTGCGTGTGGGCACCTAATTTGAAATGCCTATCGGCACCTATATTTTAAATATAACTGAAATGCCTATCGGCACCAATATTTGAACTGCCTATCGGCACCTATATTTAAAAAGCGTGTCGGCACCTATATTTTAAATGCCTATCGGCAACTTTATCTGAAATGCCTATCGGCAACTATCTCTGAGATGCCTATCGGCAACTATATCTGAAATGCCTATCGGCACCAATATTTGAACTGCCTATCAGCACCTATATTTGAAATGCCTATCGGCACCTATATCTGAAATGCCTATCGGCACCTATTTTTAAAATGCCAATCGGCAATTATATCTGAAATTCCTATCGGCACCTATTTTTAAAATGACAATCGGCAACTATATCTGAAATGCCTATTGGCACCAATATTTGAACTGCCTATCATCACCTATATTTGAAATGCCTATCGGAACCTATATCTAAAAAGCCTATCGGCACCTATTTTTAAAATGCCAATCGGCAACTATATCTGAAATTCCTATCGGCACCTATTTTTAAAATGCCAATCGGCAACTATATCTGAAATACTTATAGGCACCTATATTTAAATGCCTATCAACAACTATATCTGAAATGCCTATCGGCAACCATATCTGAAATGCCTACCGGCACCTATATTTCAAATGCCTATCGGCACCTATTTCTGTAATGCCTATGGGCACCTATTTTTAAAATGCCAATCGGCAACTATATCTGAAATGCCTATCAGCACCAATATTTAAAATGCCTATCGGCACCTATATTTTAAATGCCTATCGGCAACTATTTCTGAACTGCCTATCGGCATTTATTTCTGAAATGCCTATCGGCAACTATATCTGAAATGCCTATCGGCACCAATATTTGAACTGCCTATCGGCACCTATATTTGAAATGCCTATCGGCAACTATATCTTAAATGCCTATCGGCACCTATATCTAAATTGCCTATCAACACCTACATCAGAAATGCCTATCGTCACCTATTTTTAAAATGCCAATCGGTAACTATATCTGAAATGCCTATCAGCACTTATATTTGAAATGCCTATCGGCAACCATATCTGAAATGCCTTTTGGCACCTATATTTTAAATGCCTATCGGCAACTATATCTGAAAAGCCTATCGGCATCTATTTCTGAAATGCCTATCGGCAACTATATCTGAAATGCCTATCGGCACCAATATTTGAACTGCCTATCGGCACCTATATTTGAAATGCCGTATCGGCACCTATATTTTAAATGCCTATCGGCAATTATATTTGAAATGCCTATCGGCATCCATTTCTGAAATGCCTATCGGCAACTATATCTGAAATGGCTATCGGCACCAATAATTTAACTGCGTGTGTGCACCTAATTTGAAATGCCTATCGGCACCTATATTTTAAATGCCTATCGGCAACTTTATCTGAAATGCCTATCGGCAACTATCTCTGAGATGCCTATCGGCAACTATATCTGAAATGCCTATCGGCACCAATATTTGAACTGCCTATCGGCACCTATATTTGAAATGCCATTCGGCACCTATATTTTAAATGCCTATCGGCAACTATATCTGAAATGCCTATCGGCATCTATTTCTGAAATGCCTATCAGCAACTATATCAGAAATGCCTATCGGCACTTATATTTGAAATACCTATCGGCACCTATATTTGAAGTGCCAATCGGTACCTATATTTTAAATGCTTATCGGCATCTATATCTAAAATGCCTATCGGCACCTATATTTGAAATGCCTTATGAGACCTATATTTAAATGCCTATCGGCAACTATATCTGAAATGCCTATCGGCAACTATATCTGAAATGCCTATCGGCATCTATTTCTGAAATGCCTATCGGCAACTATATCTGAAATGCCTATCGGCACCAATATTTGAACTGCCTATCAGCACCTATATTTGAAATGCCTAATGGCACCTATTTTTAAAATGCCAATCGGCAATTATATCTGAAATTCCTATCGGCACCTATTTTTAAAATGCCAATCGGACACTATATCTGAAATGCCTATCAGCACCAATATTTGAACTGCCTATCGGCACCTATATTTGAAATGCCTATCGGAACCTATATCTAAAATGCCTATCGGCACCTATTTTTAAAATGCCAATCGGCAACTATATCTGAAATTCCTATCGGCACCTATTTTTAAAATGCCAATCGGCAACTATATCTGAAATGCCTACCGGCACCTATATTTCAAATGCCTATCGGCACCTATATCTGAAATGCCTATGGGAACCTATTTTTAAAATGCCAATCGGCAACTATATCTGAAATGCCTATCAGCACCTATATTTAAAATGCCCATCGGCACCTATATTTTAAATGCCTATCGGCAACTATTTCTGAACTGCCTATCGGCATTTATTTCTGAAATGCCTATCGGCAACTATATCTGAAATGCCTATCGGCACCAATATTTGAACTGCCTATCGGCACCTATATTTGAAATGCCTATCGGCAACTATATCTGAAATGCCTATCGGCACCTATATCTAAATTGCCTATTAACAACTATATCAGAAATGCCTATCGTCACCTATTTTTAAAATGCCAATCGGTAACTATATCTGAAATGCCTATCAGCACTTATATTTGAAATGCCTATCGGCAAACATATCTGGAATGCCTATCGGCACCTATATTTTAAATGCCTATCGGCAACTATATCTGAAAAGCCTCTCGGCATCTATTTCTGAAATGCCTATCGGCAACTATATCTGAGATGCCTATCGGCACCTATATTTGAAATGCCTATCAGCACCTATATTTGAAGTGCCTATCGGCACCTATTTTTAAAATGGCAATCGGCAACTATATCTGAAATGCCTATCAGCACCTATATTTAAATGCCTATCGGCACCTATATTTTAAATGCCTATCGGCAACTATTTCTGAACTGCCTATCGGCATTTATTTCTCAAATGCCTATCGGCAACTATATCTGAAATGCCTATCGGCACCAATATTTGAACTGCCTATCGGCACCTATATTTGAAATGCCTATCGGCAACTATATCTGAAAAGCCTATCGGCATCTATTTCTGAAATGCCTATCGGCAACTATATCTGAAATGCCTATCGGCACCAATATTTGAACTGCCTATCGGCACCTATATTTGAAATGCCTATCGGCAACTATATCTGAAATGCCTATCGGCACCTATATCTAAATTGCCTATTAACACCTATATCAGAAATGCCTATCGTCACCTATTTTTAAAATGCCAATCGGTAACTATATCTGAAATGCCTATCAGCACTTATATTTGAAATGCCTATCGGCAACCATATCTGGAATGCCTATCGGCACCTATATTTTAAATGCCTATCGGCAACTATATCTGAAAAGCCTCTCGGCATCTATTTCTGAAATGCCTATCGGCAACTATATCTGAGATGCCTATCGGCACCTATATCTGAAATGCCTATCAGCACCTATATTTGAAGTGCCTATCGGCACCTATTTTTAAAATGCCAATCGGCAACTATATCTGAAATGCCTATCAGCACCTATATTTAAAATGCCAATCGGCACCTATATTTTAAATGCCTATCGGCAACTATATCTGAAGTGCCTGTCGGCATCTATTTCTGAAATGCCTATCGGCAACTATATCTGAAATGTCTATCGGCACCAATATTTGAACTGCCTATCAGCACCTATATTTAAAATGCCTATCGGCACCTATATCTGAAATGCCTATCGGCCCCTATTTTTAAAATGCCCATCGGCAACTATATCTGAAATGCCTATCGGCACCTATATTTGATATGCCAATCGGCACCTATATTTTAAATGCCCATCGGCAACTATATCTGAAATGCCTATCGGCACCTATATCTGAAATGCCTATCAGCACCTATATTTGAAGTGCCTATCGGCACCTATTTTTAAAATGCCAATCGGCAACTATATCTGAAATGCCTATCAGCACCCATATTTGAAATGCCTATCGGCAACCATATCTGGGATGCCTATAGGCACCTATATTTGAAATGCCTATCGGCTTCTATATCTGAAATGCCTATCGGCACCTATTTTTAAAATGCCAATCGGCAACCATATCTGAAATGCCTAGCAGCACCTATATCTGAAATGCCTAGCAGCACCTATATCTGAGATGCCTATCGGCACCTATTTTTGAAATGCCTATCGGAAACTACATCTGAAAAGCCTATCAGCACCTATATTTGAAATGCCTATCGGCAACAAAATCAGAAATGCCTATCGGCACCTATATTTGAAATGCCTATCGGCTTCTATATCTAAAATGCCTATCGGCACCTATTTTAAAATGCCAATCGGCAACCATATCTGAAATGCCTATCGGCACCTATATCTGAAATGCCTATCGGCACCTATTTTTGAAATGCCTATCGGAAAATACATCTGAAATGCCTATCAGCACCTATATTTGAAATGCCTATCGGCAACCATATCTGGGATGCCTATAGGCACCTATATTTGAAATGCCTATCGGCTTCTATATCTGAAATGCCTATCGGCACCTATTTTTAAAATGCCAATCGGCAACCATATCTGAAATGCCTAGCAGCACCTATATCTGAGATGCCTATCGGCACCTATTTTTGAAATGCCTATCGGAAACTACATCTGAAAAGCCTATCAGCACCTATATTTGAAATGCCTAGCGGCAACAAAATCAGAAATGCCTATCGGCACCTATATCTGAAATGCCTATCGGCACCTATATTTGAAATGCCTATCGGCTTCTATATCTGAAATGCCTATCGGCACCTATTTTTAAAATGCCAATCGGCAACCATATCTGAAATGCCTAGCAGCACCTATATCTGAGATGCCTATCGGCACCTATTTTTGAAATGCCTATCGGAAAATACATCTGAAATGCCTATCAGCACCTATATTTGAAATGCCTATCGGCAACCATATTTGAAATGCCTATCGACACCTATATTTGAAATACCTATCGGCTTCTATATCTGAAATGCCAATCGGCACCTATTTTTGAAATGCCTATCGGAAACTACATCTGAAATGCCTATCAGCAAATATATTTGAAATGCCTATCGGCAACCATATCTGGAATGCCTATCGGCACCTATATTTGAAATGCCTATCGGCTTCTATATCTGAAATGCCTATCGGCACCTATTTTTAAAATGCCAATCGGCAACTATATCTGTAATGCCTGTCGGCACCTATATCTGAAATGCCTATCGGCACCTATTTTTGAAATGCCTATCGGCTTCTATATCTGAAATGCCTATCGGCACCTATTTTTAAAATGCCAATCGGCAACTATATCTGAGATGCTTATCGGCACCTATATCTGAAATGCCTATCGGCACCTATTTTTGAAATGCCTATCGGAAACTACATCTGAAATGCCTATCAGCACCTATATTTGAAATGCCTATCGGCAACCATATCTGGAATGCCTATCGGCACCTATATTTGAAATGCCTATCGGCTTCTATATCTGAAATGCCTATCGGCACCTATTTTTAAAATGCCTATCGGCACCTATATCTGAAATGCCTATCGGCACCTATATTTGAAATGCCTATCGGCAACCATATCTGGAATGCCTATCGGCACCTAAATGTGAAATGGCTATCGGCTTCTATATCTGAAATGCCCATCGGCACCTATTTTTAAAATGCCAATCGGAAACTATATCTGAAGTGCCTATCAGCACCTATATCTAAAATGCCTATCGGCACCTATTTTTAAAATGCCTATCGAAAACTACATCTGAAATGCCTATCAGCACCTATATTTGAAATGCCTATCGGCAACCACTTCAGAAATACCTATCGGCACCTATATCTGAAATGCCTTTCGGCATTTATATCTGAAATGCCTATCGACACCTATATTTGAAATGCCTATCGGCACCTATATTTTAAATGCCTATCGGCAACTATATATGATATGCCTATCGGCACCTATATCTGAAATGCCTATCGGCACCTATTTTTGAAATGCCTATCGGAAACTACATCTAAAATGCCTATCGGCACCTATTTTTAAAATGCCAATCGGCAACTATATCTGAAATGCCTATCGGCACCGATATCTGAAATGCCTATCGGCACCTATTTTTGAAATGCCTATCGGAAACTACATCTTAAATGCCTATCAGCACCTATATTTGAAATGCCTATCGGCAACTATATCTGAAATGCCTATCGACACCTATATTTGATATACCTATCGGCTTCTATATCTGAAATGCCTATCGGCACCTATTTTTAAAATGCCAATCGGCAACTATATCTGAAATGCCTATCGGCACCATTTTTTGAAATGCCTATCAAAAACTACATCTGAAATGCCTATAGGCACCTATATTTGAAATGCCTATCGGCAACCATGTCTGCAATGCCTATCGGCACCTATATTTGAAATGCCTATCGGCTTCTATATCTGAAATGCCTATCGGCACCTATTTTTAAAATGCCAATCGGCAACTATATCTGAAATGCCTCTCGGCACCTATATCTGAAATGCCTATCGGCACCTATTTTTGAAATGCCTTTCGGAAACTACATCTGAAATGCCTATCTGCTCCTATATTTGAAATGCCTATCGGCAACCATATCTGAAATGCCTATCGACACCTATATTTGAAATACCTATCGGCTTCTATATCTGAAATGCCTATCGGCACCTGTTTTTAAAATGCCAATCGGCAACTATATCTAAAGTGCCTATCGGCGCCTATATCTAAAATGCCTATCGGCACCTATTTTTGAAATGCCTATCGGAAACTACATCTTAAATGCCTATCAGCACCTATATTTGAAATGCCTATCGGCAGCCATATCTGGAATGCCTATCGGCACCTATACTTGAAATGCCTATCGGCTTCTATATCTGAAATGCCTATCGGCACCTGTTTTTAAAATGCCAATCGGCAACTATATCTGAAATGCCTATCGGCACCTATATCTGAAATGCCTATCGGCACCTATTTTTGAAATGCCTATCGGAAACTACATCTGAAATGCCTATCAGCACCTATATTTGAAATGCATATCGGCAACCATATCTGAAATGCCTATCGGCACCTATATCAGAAATGCCTATCGGCATCAATTTTTGAAATGCCTTTCGGAAACTACATCTGGAATGCCTATCAGCACCTATATTTGAAATGTCTATCGGCAACCATATCTGGAATGCCTATCGGCACCTATATTTGAAATGCCTATCGGCTTCTATATCTGAAATGCCTATCGGCACCTATATCTGAAATGCCTATCGGCACCAATTTTTGAAATGCCTATCGGAAACTACATCTGAAATGCCTATCAGCACCTATATTTGAAATGCCTATCGCCAACTATATCTGGAATGCTTATCGGCACATATATTTTAAAATGCCTATCGGCTTCTATATCTGAAATGCCTATCGGCACCTATTTTTAAAATACCAATCGGCAACTATATCTGAAATGCCTATCGGCACCTATATCTGAAATGCCTATCGGCACCTATTTTTGAAATGCCTATCGGAAACTACATCTGAAATGCCTATCAGCACCTATATTTGAAATGCCCATCGGCAACCATATCTGGAATGCCTATCGGCACCTATATTTGAAATGCCTATCGGCTTCTATATCTGAAATGCCTATCGGCACCTATTTTTAAAATGCCAATCGGCAACTATATCTGTAATGCCTATCGGCACCTATATCTGAAATGCCTATCGGCACCTATTTTTGAAATGCCTATCGGAAACTATCTCTAAAATGCCTATCAGCCACAATATTTGAAATGCCTAAGGAAACCATATCTGAAATGCCTATCGACACCTATATTTGAAATACCTATCGGCTTTTATATCTGCAATGCCTATCGGCACCTGTTTTTAAAATGCCAATCGGCAACTATATCTGAAATGCCTATCGGCACCTATATCTGAAATGCCTATCGGCATCAATTTTTTAAATGCCTATCGGAAACTACATCTGAAATGCCTATCAGCACCTATATTTGAAATGCCTGACGGCAACTATATCTGGAATGCCTATCGTCACCTATATTTGAAATGCCTATCGGCTTCTATATCTGAAATGCCTATCGGCACTTATTTTTAAAATGTCAATCGGCAACTATATCTAAAGTGCCTATCGGCACCTATATCTGAAATGCCTTTCGGCACCTATTTTTGAAATGCCTATCGGCAACCACATCAGAAATGCCTATCGGCACCTATATCTGAAATGCCTTTCGGCATTTATATCTGAAATGCCTATCGACACCTATATTTGAAATGCCTATCGGCACCTATATTTTAAATGCCTATCGGCAACTATATCTGATATGCCTATCGGCACCTATATCTGAAATGCCTATCGGCACCTATTTTTGAAATGCCTATCGGAAACTACATCTAAAATGCCTATCGGCACCTATTTTTGAAATGCCTATCGGAAACTACATCTGAAATGCCTATCAGCACATATATTTGAAATGCCTATCGGCAACCATATCTGAAATGCCTATCGACACCTATATTTGAAATACCTATCGGCTTCTCTATCTGAAATGCCTATCGGCACCTATTTTTAAAATGCCAATCGGCAACTATAACGGAAATGCCTATCGGCACCTATTTCTGAAATGCCTATCAGCACCAATTTTTGAATTGCCTATCGGAAACTACATCTGAAATGCGTATCAGCACCTATATTTGAAATGCCTATCGGCAACCATATCTGGAATGCCTATCGGCACCTATATTTGAAATGCCTATCGGCAACAAAATCAGAAATGCCTATCGGCACCTATATCTGAAATGCCTATCGGCACCTATATTTGAAATGCCTATCGGCTTCTATATCTGAAATGCCTATCGGCACCTATTTTTAAAATGCCGATCGGCAACCATATCTGAAATGCCTAGCAGCACCTATATCTGAGATGCCTATCGGCACCTATTTTTGAAATGCCTATCGGAAAATACATCTGAAATGCCTATCAGCACCTATATTTGAAATGCCTATCGGCAACCATATCTGAAATGCCTATCGACACCTATATTTGAAATACCTATCGGCTTCTATATCTGAAATGCCAATCGGCACCTATTTTTGAAATGCCTATCGGAAACTACATCTGAAATGCCTATCAGCAAATATATTTGAAATGCCTATCGGCAACCATATCTGGAATGCCTATCGGCACCTATATTTGAAATGCCTATCGGCTTCTATATCTGAAATGCCTATCGGCACCTATTTTTAAAATGCCAATCGGCAACTATATCTGTAATGCCTGTCGGCACCTATATCTGAAATGCCTATCGGCACCTATTTTTGAAATGCCTATCGGCTTCTATATCTGAAATGCCTATCGGCACCTATTTTTAAAATGCCAATCGGCAACTATATCTGAGATGCTTATCGGCACCTATATCTGAAATGCCTATCGGCACCTATTTTTGAAATGCCTATCGGAAACTACATCTGAAATGCCTATCAGCACCTATATTTGAAATGCCTATCGGCAACCATATCTGGAATGCCTATCGGCACCTATATTTGAAATGCCTATCGGCTTCTATATCTGAAATGCCTATCGGCACCTATTTTTAAAATGCCTATCGGCACCTATATCTGAAATGCCTATCGGCACCTATATTTGAAATGCCTATCGGCAACCATATCTGGAATGCCTATCGGCACCTATATGTGAAATGGCTATCGGCTTCTATAACTGAAATGCCCATCGGCACCCATTTTTAAAATGCCAATCGGAAACTATATCTGAAGTGCCTATCAGCACCTATATCTAAAATGCCTATCGGCACCTATTTTTAAAATGCCTATCGAAAACTACATCTGAAATGCCTATCAGCACCTATATTTGAAATGCCTATCGGCAACCACATCAGAAATACCTATCGGCACCTATATCTGAAATGCCTTTCGGCATTTATATCTGAAATGCCTATCGACACCTATATTTGAAATGCCTATCGGCACCTATATTTTAAATGCCTATCGGCAACTATATATGATATGCCTATCGGCACCTATATCTGAAATGCCTATCGGCACCTATTTTTGAAATGCCTATCGGAAACTACATCTAAAATGCCTATCGGCACCTATTTTTAAAATGCCAATCGGCAACTATATCTGAAATGCCTATCGGCACCGATATCTGAAATGCCTATCTGCACCTATTTTTGAAATGCCTATCGGAAACTACATCTTAAATGCCTATCAGCACCTATATTTGAAATGCCTATCGGCAACTATATCTGAAATGCCTATCGACACCTATATTTGAAATACCTATCGGCTTCTATATCTGAAATGCCTATCGGCACCTATTTTTAAAATGCCAATCGGCAACTATATCTGAAATGCCTATCGGCACCATTTTTTGAAATGCCTATCAAAAACTACATCTGAAATGCCTATAGGCACCTATATTTGAAATGCCTATCGGCAACCATGTCTGCAATGCCTATCGGCACCTATATTTGAAATGCCTATCGGCTTCTATATCTGAAATGCCTATCGGCACCTATTTTTAAAATGCCAATCGGCAACTATATCTGAAATGCCTCTCGGCACCTATATCTGAAATGCCTATCGGCACCTATTTTTGAAATGCCTTTCGGAAACTACATCTGAAATGCCTATCTGCTCCTATATTTGAAATGCCTATCGGCAACCATATCTGAAATGCCTATCGACACCTATATTTGAAATACCTATCGGCTTCTATATCTGAAATGCCTATCGGCACCTGTTTTTAAAATGCCAATCGGCAACTATATCTAAAGTGCCTATCGGCGCCTATATCTAAAATGCCTATCGGCACCTATTTTTGAAATGCCTATCGGAAACTACATCTTAAATGCCTATCAGCACCTATATTTGAAATGCCTATCGGCAGCTATATCTGGAATGCCTATCGGCACCTATACTTGAAATGCCTATCGGCTTCTATATCTGAAATGCCTATCGGCACCTGTTTTTAAAATGCCAATCGGCAACTATATCTGAAATGCCTATCGGCACCTATATCTGAAATGCCTATCGGCACCTATTTTTGAAATGCCTATCGGAAACTACATCTGAAATGCCTATCAGCACCTATATTTGAAATGCATATCGGCAACCATATCTGAAATGCCTATCGGCACCTATATCAGAAATGCCTATCGGCATCAATTTTTGAAATGCCTTTCGGAAACTACATCTGGAATGCCTATCAGCACCTATATTTGAAATGTCTATCGGCAACCATATCTGGAATGCCTATCGGCACCTATATTTGAAATGCCTATCGGCTTCTATATCTGAAATGCCTATCGGCACCTATATCTGAAATGCCTATCGGCACCAATTTTTGAAATGCCTATCGGAAACTACATCTGAAATGCCTATCAGCACCTATATTTGAAATGCCTATCGCCAACTATATCTGGAATGCTTATCGGCACATATATTTTAAAATGCCTATCGGCTTCTATATCTGAAATGCCTATCGGCACCTATTTTTAAAATACCAATCGGCAACTATATCTGAAATGCCTATCGGCACCTATATCTGAAATGCCTATCGGCACCTATTTTTGAAATGCCTATCGGAAACTACATCTGAAATGCCTATCAGCACCTATATTTGAAATGCCCATCGGCAACCATATCTGGAATGCCTATCGGCACCTATATTTGAAATGCCTATCGGCTTCTATATCTGAAATGCCTATCGGCACCTATTTTTAAAATGCCAATCGGCAACTATATCTGTAATGTCTATCGGCACCTATATCTGAAATGCCTATCGGCACCTATTTTTGAAATGCCTATCGGAAACTATCTCTAAAATGCCTATCAGCCACAATATTTGAAATGCCTAAGGAAACCATATCTGAAATGCCTATCGACACCAATATTTGAAATAACTATCGGCTTTTATATCTGAAATGCCTATCGGCACCTATTTTTAAAATGCCAATCGGCAACTATATCTGAAATGCCTATCGGCACCTATATCTGAAATGCCTATCGGCATCAATTTTTTAAATGCCTATCGGAAACTACATCTGAAATGCCTATCAGCACCTATATTTGAAATGCATATCGGCAACCATATCTGAAATGCCTATCGGCACCTATATCAGAAATGCCTATCGGCATCAATTTTTGAAATGCCTTTCGGAAACTACATCTGGAATGCCTATCAGCACCTATATTTGAAATGTCTATCGGCAACCATATCTGGAATGCCTATCGGCACCTATATTTGAAATGCCTATCGGCTTCTATATCTGAAATGCCTATCGGCACCTATATCTGAAATGCCTATCGGCACCAATTTTTGAAATGCCTATCGGAAACTACATCTGAAATGCCTATCAGCACCTATATTTGAAATGCCTATCGCCAACTATATCTGGAATGCTTATCGGCACATATATTTTAAAATGCCTATCGGCTTCTATATCTGAAATGCCTATCGGCACCTATTTTTAAAATACCAATCGGCAACTATATCTGAAATGCCTATCGGCACCTATATCTGAAATGCCTATCGGCACCTATTTTTGAAATGCCTATCGGAAACTACATCTGAAATGCCTATCAGCACCTATATTTGAAATGCCCATCGGCAACCATATCTGGAATGCCTATCGGCACCTATATTTGAAATGCCTATCGGCTTCTATATCTGAAATGCCTATCGGCACCTATTTTTAAAATGCCAATCGGCAACTATATCTGTAATGTCTATCGGCACCTATATCTGAAATGCCTATCGGCACCTATTTTTGAAATGCCTATCGGAAACTATCTCTAAAATGCCTATCAGCCACAATATTTGAAATGCCTAAGGAAACCATATCTGAAATGCCTATCGACACCTATATTTGAAATAACTATCGGCTTTTATATCTGAAATGCCTATCGGCACCTATTTTTAAAATGCCAATCGGCAACTATATCTGAAATGCCTATCGGCACCTATATCTGAAATGCCTATCGGCATCAATTTTTTAAATGCCTATCGGAAACTACATCTGAAATGCCTATCAGCACCTATATTTGAAATGCCTGACGGCAACTATATCTGGAATGCCTATCGTCACCTATATTTGAAATGCCTATCGGCACCTATATCTAAAATGCCTATCGGCACCTATTTTTAAAATGCCTATCGAAAACTACATCTGAAATGCCTATCAGCACCTATATTTGAAATGCCTATCGGCAACCACATCAGAAATACCTATCGGCACCTATATCTGAAATGCCTTTCGGCATTTATATCTGAAATGCCTATCGACACCTATATTTGAAATGCCTATCGGCACCTATATTTTAAATGCCTATCGGCAACTATATATGATATGCCTATCGGCACCTATATCTGAAATGCCTATCGGCACCTATTTTTAAAATGCCTATCGGAAACTACATCTAAAATGCCTATCGGCACCTATTTTTAAAATGCCAATCGGCAACTATATCTGAAATGCCTATCGGCACCGATATCTGAAATGCCTATCTGCACCTATTTTTGAAATGCCTATCGGAAACTACATCTTAAATGCCTATCAGCACCTATATTTGAAATGCCTATCGGCAACCATGTCTGCAATGCCTATCGGCACCTATATTTGAAATGCCTATCGGCTTCTATATCTGAAATGCCTATCGGCACCTATTTTTAAAATGCCAATCGGCAACTATATCTGAAATGCCTCTCGGCACCTGTATCTGAAATGCCTATCGGCACCTATTTTTGATATGCCTTTCGGAAACTACATCTGAAATGCCTATCTGCTCCTATATTTGAAATGCCTATCGGCAACCATATCTGAAATGCCTATCGACACCTATATTTGAAATACCTATCGGCTTCTATATCTGAAATGCCTATCGGCACCTATTTTTAAAATGCCAATCGGCAACTATATCTGAAATGCCTATCGGCACCATTTTTTGAAATGCCTATCAAAAACTACATCTGAAATGCCTATAGGCACCTATATTTGAAATGCCTATCGGCAACCATGTCTGCAATGCCTATCGGCACCTATATTTGAAATGCCTATCGGCTTCTATATCTGAAATGCCTATCGGCACCTATTTTTAAAATGCCAATCGGCAACTATATCTGAAATGCCTCTCGGCACCTGTATCTGAAATGCCTATCGGCACCTATTTTTGATATGCCTTTCGGAAACTACATCTGAAATGCCTATCTGCTCCTATATTTGAAATGCCTATCGGCAACCATATCTGAAATGCCTATCGACACCTATATTTGAAATACCTATCGGCTTCTATATCTGAAATGCCTATCGGCACCTGTTTTTAAAATGCCAATCGGCAACTATATCTAAAGTGCCTATCGGCGCCTATATCTAAAATGCCTATCGGCACCTATTTTTGAAATGCCTATCGGAAACTACATCTTAAATGCCTATCAGCACCTATACTTGAAATGCCTATCGGCAGCCATATCTGAAATGCCTATCGGCACCTATATCAGAAATGCCTATCGGCATCAATTTTTGAAATGCCTTTCGGAAACTACATCTGGAATGCCTATCAGCACCTATATTTGAAATGTCTATCGGCAACCATATCTGGAATGCCTATCGGCACCTATATTTGAAATGCCTATCGGCTTCTATATCTGAAATGCCTATCGGCACCTATATCTGAAATGCCTATCGGCACCAATTTTTGAAATGCCTATCGGAAACTACATCTGAAATGCCTATCAGCACCTATATTTGAAATGCCTATCGCCAACTATATCTGGAATGCTTATCGGCACATATATTTTAAAATGCCTATCGGCTTCTATATCTGAAATGCCTATCGACACCAATTTTTAAAATGCCAATTGGCAACTATATCTGAAATGCCTATCGGCACCTATATCTGAAATGCCTATCGGTACCTTTTTTTGAAATGCCTATCGGAAACTACTTCTGAAATGCCTATCAGCACTTATATTTGAAATGCCTATCGGCAACCATATCTGGAATGCCTATTGGCACCTATATTTGAAATGCCTATCGGCTTCTATATCTGAAATGCCTATCGGCACCTATTTATAAAATGCCAATCGGAAACTATATCTGAAATGCCTATCGGCACCTATTTCTGAAATGCCTATCGGCACCTATTTTTGAAATGCCTATCGGAAACTACATCTGAAATGCCTTTCAGCTCCTGTATTTGAAATGCCTATCGGCAACTATATCTGGAATGCCTATCGACACCTATATTTGAAATACCTATCATCTTCTATATCTGAAATGCCTATCGGCAACTATTTTTAAAATGCCAATCGGCAACTATATCTGAAATGCCTATCGGCACCTATATCTGATATGCCTATCGGCACCAATTTTTGAAATGCCTATCGGAAACTACATCTGAAATGCCTATCAGCACCTATATTTGAAATGCCTATCGGCAACCATATCTGGAATGCCTATCGGCACCTATATTTGAGATGCCTATCGGCTTCTATATCTGAAATGCCTATCGGCACCTATTTTTAAAATGCCAATCGGCAACTATATCTGAAATGCCTATCGGCACCTATATCTAAAATGCCTATCGGCACCAATTTTTTAAATGCCTATCGGAAACTACATCTGAAATGCCTATCAGCACCTATATTTGAACTGCCTATCGGCAACCATATCTGGAATGCCTATCGGCACCTCTATTTGAAATGCCTATCGGCTTCTATATCTGAAATGCCTATCGGCACCCATTTTTAAAATGCCAATCGGCAACTATATCTGAAGTGCCTATCGGCACCTATATCTGAATTGCCTATCTGCACCTATTTTTGAAATGCCTATCGAAAACTACATCTGAAATTCCTATCAGCACCTATATTTGAAATGCCTATCGGCAACCACATCAGAAATGCCTATCGGCACCCATATCTGAAATGCCTTTCGGCATTTATATCTGAAATGCCTATCGACACCTATATTTGAAATGCCTATCGGCACCTATATTTTAAATGCCTATCGGCAACTATATCTGATATGCCTATCGACACCTATATCTGAAATGCCTATCGGCACCTATTTTTGAAATGCCTATCGGAAACTACATCTAAAATGCCTATCGACACCTATTTTTAAAATGCTAATCGGCAACTCTATCTGAAATGCCTATCGGCACCTATATCTGAAATGCCTATCGGCACCTATTTTTGAAATGCCTATTGGAAACTACATCTAAAATGCCTTACAGCACCTATATTTGAAATGCCTATCGGCAACCATATCTGAAATGCCTATAGACACCTATATTTGAAATACCTATCGGCTTCTATATCTGAATTGCCTATCGGCACCTATTTTTAAAATGCCAATCGGCAACTATATCTGAAATGCCTATCAGCACCTATATCTGAAATGCCTTTTGGCACCAATTTTTGAAATGCCTATCGGAAACTACATCTGAAATGCCTATCAGCACCTATATTTGAAATGCCTCTCGGCAACCATATCTGGAATGCCTATCGGCACCTATATTTGAAATGCCTATCGGCTTCTATATCTGAAATGCCTATCGACACCTATTTTTAAAATGCCAATTGGCAACTATATCTGAAATGCCTATCGGCACATATATCTGAAATGCCTATCGGTACCTATTTTTGAAATGCCTTTCGGAAACTAAATCTGAAATGCCTATCTGCTCCTATATTTGAAATGCCTATCGGCAATCATATCTGAAATGCCTATCGACACCTATATTTGAAATACCTATCGGCTTCTATATCTGAAATGCCTATCGGCACCTGTTTTTAAAATGCCAATCGGCAACTATATCTGAAATGCCTATCGGCACCTATATCTGAAATGCCTATCGGCATCAATTTTTGAAATGCCTATCGGAAACTACATCTAAAATGCCTATCAGCACCTATATTTGAAATGCCTATCGGCAACCATATCTGGAATGCCTATCGGCACCTATATTTGAAATGCCTATCGGCTTCTATATCTGAAATGCCTATCGGCACCTATTTTTAAAATGCCAATTGGCAGCTATATCTGAAATGCCTATCGGCACCTATTTTTGAAATGCCTATCGGCTTCTATATCTGAAATGCCTATCGGCACCTATATTTGAAATGCCTATCGGCAACCTTATCTGGAATGCCTATCGGCACCTATATTTGAAATGCCTATCGGCTTATATATCTGAAATGCCTATCGGCACCTATTTTTAAAATGCCAATCGGCAAATCTATCTAAAATGCCTATCGAGACCTATATCTGAAATGCCTATCGGCACCTATTTTTGAAATGCCTATCGGAAACTACATCTGAAATGCCTATCAGCACCTATATTTGAAATGCCTATCGGCAACCATAACTGAAATGCCTATCGACACCTATATTTGAAATACCTATCGGCTTTTATATCTGAAATGCCTATCGGCACCTATTTTTAAAATGCCAATCGGCAACTATATCTGAAATGCCTATCGGCACCTATATCTGAAATGCCTATCGGCACCAATTTTTTAAATGCCTATCGGAAACTACATCTGAAATGCCTATCAGCACCTATATTTGAAATGCCTATCGGCAACCATATCTAGAATGCCTATCGGCACCTATATTTGAAATGCCTATCGGCTTCTATATCTGAAATGCCTATCGACACCTATTTTTAAAATGCCAATTGGCAACTATATCTGAAATGTCTATCGGCACCTATACCTGAAATGCCTATCGGTACCTATTTTTGAAATGCCTATCGGAAACTACATCTGAAATGCCTATCAGCACTTATATTTGAAATGCCTATCGGCAACCATATCTGGAATGCCTACCGGCACCTATATTTGAAATGCCTATCGGCTTCTATGTCTGAAATGCCTATCGGCACTTATTTTTAAAATGCCAATCGGCAACTATATCTGAAGTGCCTATCGGCACCTATATCTGAAATGCCTATCGGCACCTATTTTTGAAATGCCTATCGAAAACTACATCTGAAATGCCTATCAGCATCTATATTTGAAATGCCTATCGGCAACCACATCAGAAATGCCTATCGGCACCTATATCTGAAATGCCTTTAAGCATTTATATCTGAAATGCCTATCGACACCTATATTTGAAATGCCTATCGGCACCTATATTTTAAATGCCTATCGGCAACTATATCTGATATGCCTATCGGCACCTATATGTGAAATGCCTATCGGCACCTATTTTTGAAATGCCTATCGGAAACTATCTCTAAAATGCCTATCAGCCACAATATTTGAAATGCCTAAGGAAACCATATCTGAAATGCCTATCGACACCTATATTTGAAATACCTTTGGCTTTTATATCTGAAATGCCTATCGGCACCTATTTTTAAAATGCCAATCGGCAACTATATCTGAAATGCCTATCGGCACCTATATCTGAAATGCCTATCGGCATCAATTTTTTAAATGCCTATCGGAAACTACATCTGAAATGCCTATCAGCACCTATATTTGAAATGCCTGACGGCAACTATATCTGGAATGCCTATCGTCACCTATATTTGAAATGCCTATCGGCTTCTATATCTGAAATGCCTATCGGCACTTATTTTTAAAATGTCAATCGGCAACTATATCTAAAGTGCCTATCGGCACCTATATCTGAAATGCCTTTCGGCACCTATTTTTGAAATGCCTATCGGCAATTACATCAGAAATGCCTATCGGCACCTATATCTGAAATGCCTTTCGGCATTTATATCTGAAATGCCTATCGGCACCTATTTTTGAAATGCCTATCGGAAACTACATCTAAAATGCCTATCGGCACCTATTTTTGAAATGCCTATCGGAAACTACATCTGAAATGCCTATCAGCACATATATTTGAAATGCCTATCGGCAACCATATCTGAAATGCCTATCGACACCTATATTTGAAATACCTATCGGCTTCTCTATCTGAAATGCCTATCGGCACCTATTTTTAAAATGCCAATCGGCAACTATATCTGAAATGCCTATCGGCACCTATATCTGAAATGCCTATCGGCACCAATTTTTGAATTGCCTATCGGAAACTACATCTGAAATGCGTATCAGCACCTATATTTGAAATGCCTATCGGCAACCATATCTGGAATGCCTATCGGCACCTATATTTGAAATGCCTATCGGCTTCTATATCTGAAATGCCTATCGACACCAATTTTTAAAATGCCAATTGGCAACTATATCTGAAATGCCTATCGGCACCTATATCTGAAATGCCTATCGGTACCTTTTTTTGAAATGCCTATCGGAAACTACTTCTGAAATGCCTATCAGCACTTATATTTGAAATGCCTATCGGCAACCATATCTGGAATGCCTATTGGCACCTATATTTGAAATGCCTATCGGCTTCTATATCTGAAATGCCTATCGGCACCTATTTATAAAATGCCAATCGGAAACTATATCTGAAATGCCTATCGGCACCTATTTCTGAAATGCCTATCGGCACCTATTTTTGAAATGCCTATCGGAAACTACATCTGAAATGCCTATCAGCTCCTGTATTTGAAATGCCTATCGGCAACTATATCTGGAATGCCTATCGACACCTATATTTGAAATACCTATCATCTTCTATATCTGAAATGCCTATCGGCAACTATTTTTAAAATGCCAATCGGCAACTATATCTGAAATGCCTATCGGCACCTATATCTGATATGCCTATCGGCACCAATTTTTGAAATGCCTATCGGAAACTACATCTGAAATGCCTATCAGCACCTATATTTGAAATGCCTATCGGCAACCATATCTGGAATGCCTATCGGCACCTATATTTGAGATGCCTATCGGCTTCTATATCTGAAATGCCTATCGGCACCTATTTTTAAAATGCCAATCGGCAACTATATCTGAAATGCCTATCGGCACCTATATCTGAAATGCCTATCGGCACCAATTTTTTAAATGCCTATCGGAAACTACATCTGAAATGCCTATCAGCACCTATATTTGAAATGCCTATCGGCAACCATATCTGGAATGCCTATCGGCACCTCTATTTGAAATGCCTATCGGCTTCTATATCTGAAATGCCTATCGGCACCCATTTTTAAAATGCCAATCGGCAACTATATCTGAAGTGCCTATCGGCACCTATATCTGAATTGCCTATCTGCACCTATTTTTGAAATGCCTATCGAAAACTACATCTGAAATTCCTATCAGCACCTATATTTGAAATGCCTATCGGCAACCACATCAGAAATGCCTATCGGCACCTATATCTTAAATGCCTTTCGGCATTTATATCTGAAATGCCTATCGACACCTATATTTGAAATGCCTATCGGCACCTATATTTTAAATGCCTATCGGCAACTATATCTGATATGCCTATCGACACCTATATCTGAAATGCCTATCGGCACCTATTTTTGAAATGCCTATCGGAAACTACATCTAAAATGCCTATCGACACCTATTTTTAAAATGCTAATCGGCAACTCTATCTGAAATGCCTATCGGCACCTATATCTGAAATGCCTATCGGCACCTATTTTTGAAATGCCTATTGGAAACTACATCTAAAATGCCTTACAGCACCTATATTTGAAATGCCTATCGGCAACCATATCTGAAATGCCTATAGACACCTATATTTGAAATACCTATCGGCTTCTATATCTGAATTGCCTATCGGCACCTATTTTTAAAATGCCAATCGGCAACTATATCTGAAATGCCTATCAGCACCTATATCTGAAATGCCTTTTGGCACCAATTTTTGAAATGCCTATCGGAAACTACATCTGAAATGCCTATCAGCACCTATATTTGAAATGCCTATCGGCAACCATATCTGGAATGCCTATCGGCACCTATATTTGAAATGCCTATCGGCTTCTATATCTGAAATGCCTATCGACACCTATTTTAAAAATGCCAATTGGCAACTATATCTGAAATGCCTATCGGCACATATATCTGAAATGCCTATCGGTACCTATTTTTGAAATGCCTTTCGGAAACTAAATCTGAAATGCCTATCTGCTCCTATATTTGAAATGCCTATCGGCAACCATATCTGAAATGCCTATCGACACCTATATTTGAAATACCTATCGGCTTCTATATCTGAAATGCCTATCGGCACCTGTTTTTAAAATGCCAATCGGCAACTATATCTGAAATGCCTATCGGCACCTATATCTGAAATGCCTATCGGCATCAATTTTTGAAATGCCTATCGGAAACTACATCTAAAATGTCTATCAGCACCTATATTTGAAATGCCTATCGGCAACCATATCTGGAATGCCTATCGGCACCTATATTTGAAATGCCTATCGGCTTCTATATCTGAAATGCCTATCGGCACCTATTTTTAAAATGCCAATTGGCAGCTATATCTGAAATGCCTATCGGCACCTATTTTTGAAATGCCTATCGGCTTCTATATCTGAAATGCCTATCGGCACCTATATTTGAAATGCCTATCGGCAACCATATCTGGAATGCCTATCGGCACCTATATTTGAAATGCCTATCGGCTTATATATCTGAAATGCCTATCGGCACCTATTTTTAAAATGCCAATCGGCAACTCTATTTAAAATGCCTATCGAGACCTATATCTGAAATGCCTATCGGCACCTATTTTTGAAATGCCTATCGGAAACTACATCTGAAATGCCTATCAGCACCTATATTTGAAATGCCTATCGGCAACCATATCTGAAATGCCTATCGACACCTATATTTGAAATACCTATCGGCTTTTATATCTGAAATGCCTATCGGCACCTATTTTTAAAATGCCAATCGGCAACTATATCTGAAATGCCTATCGGCACCTATATCTGAAATGCCTATCGGCACCAATTTTTGAAATGCCTATCGGAAACTACATCTGAAATGCCTATCAGCACCTATATTTGAAATGCCTATCGGCAACCATATCTAGAATGCCTATCGGCACCTATATTTGAAATGCCTATCGGCTTCTATATCTGAAATGCCTATCGACACCTATTTTTAAAATGCCAATTGGCAACTATATCTGAAATGTCTATCGGCACCTATACCTGAAATGCCTATCGGTACCTATTTTTGAAATGCCTATCGGAAACTACATCTGAAATGCCTATCAGCACTTATATTTGAAATGCCTATCGGCAACCATATCTGGAATGCCTACCGGCACCTATATTTGAAATGCCTATCGGCTTCTATGTCTGAAATGCCTATCGGCACTTATTTTTAAAATGCCAATCGGCAACTATATCTGAAGTGCCTATCGGCACCTATATCTGAAATGCCTATCGGCACCTATTTTTGAAATGCCTATCGAAAACTACATCTGAAATGCCTATCAGCATCTATATTTGAAATGCCTATCGGCAACCACATCAGAAATGCCTATCGGCACCTATATCTGAAATGCCTTTAAGCATTTATATCTGAAATGCCTATCGACACCTATATTTGAAATGCCTATCGGCACCTATATTTTAAATGCCTATCGGCAACTATATCTGATATGCCTATCGGCACCTATATCTGAAATGCCTATCGGCACCTATTTTTGAAATGCCTATCGGAAACTACATCTAAAATGCCTATTGGCACCTATTTTCAAAATGCCAATCGACAACTATATCTGAAATGCCTATCGGCACCTATATCTGAAATGCCTATCGGCACCTATTTTTGAAATACCTATCGGAAACTACATCTGAAATGCCTATCAGCATCTATATTTGAAATGCCTATCGGCAACCATGAAATGCCTATCGACACCTATATTTGAAATACCTATCGGCTTCCACATCTGAAATGCCTATCAGCACCTATATTTGAAATGCCTATCGGCAACCATATCTGAAATGCCTATCGGCACCTATATCTGAAATGCCTATCGGCACCTGTTTTTAAAATGCCAATCGGCAACTATATCTGAAATGCCTATCGGCACCTATATCTCAAATGCCTATCGGCATCAATTTTTGAAATGCCTATCGGAAACTACATCTAAAATGCCTATCAGCACCTATATTTGAAATGCCTATCGGCAACCATATCTGGAATGCCTATCGGCACCTATATTTGAAATGCCTATCGGCTTCTATATCTGAAATGCCTATCGGCACCTATTTTTAAATGCCAATCGGCAACTTTATCTGAAATGCCTATCGGCACCTATATCTCAAATGCCTATCGGCATCAATTTTTGAAATGCCTATCGGAAACTACATCTAAAATGCCTATCAGCACCTATATTTGAAATGCCTATCGGCAACCATATCTGGAATGCCTATCGGCACCTATATTTGAAATGCCTATCGGCTTCTATATCTGAAATGCCTATCGGCACCTATTTTTAAATGCCAATCGGCAACTTTATCTGAAATGCCTATCGGCACCTATATCTGAAATACCTATCGGCACCTATTTTTGAAATGCCTATCGGAAACTACATCTGAAATGCATATCAGCACCTATATTTGAAATGCCTATCGGCAACCATATCTGAAATCATTATAATATTTTACGTAAAGAAATTTGGAAAATATAATAGTATAAGATATACTTTTATTATAGAAAAACAATTCCAAAATTTTTTTATATAATTTATTTATTTATGAGCGCTTTCGACGATAGTCATCTTCAGATAATACATATTTTATTTATAACAAAACTGTTAAAATTTAAAAAAAATTTTAAATGTCACAATGGCTGATGATTTATCCAAGGTTACGGAAAGTTAAATAATCAATAACATAAGTTATAATAATTTATAATATGTTTATATAAGATATTATTTTCTGCTTTGTTAAAGATCAGGTTCAAATTCTTTTCTGTATTTAAATATATATTATTTTTAACTATTTCAAATTTTTCTAGTTCGTTTAAAATTAAACCTTTTTGCGATTTATGTAAAATTTTGAAAAAAATATTGCAATCATACGAATGTTCTTTATCTGTTATATGGAAGGCGAAACTTGATTTATGATTATTAAAATTTTTTATGTCATTAATATGTTCTGAAATTCTATTTTTAAATTTTCGTCCTGTTTGACCAACGTATTTAGCTCCACAGTTACATTCCAGAGAATATACACCACTACATTCTAAATCATTAATTGGTTCTTTATTACTAACTAATAAGCTTCTAAGTGAAATTTTGTTATGGAACACTATATTAGTTGAATATTTTTTGAATATATTAACAAATTTTAACATATTTTTGTTTATAAAAGGTAACGAAAAATATTTTTCATCATTAATACCCAACACACTTTTAAAATTGTATAATGTACTCTGTTCTTTTAGGTAGATTTTTTTAATACGTTTAAAAAACAATTTTTTAATTAAATATTCTGGATAACCGTTATTTTTACCAATGAAGACTAAAATTGATAGTTCCTAAATGAAGTCAACCTTATTCAAGGGATATTTAAATAATCTATGAAGGGCACTATTAAAGAAAGCTAATTTGTGTTGTATACAATGATTAGAATCATATGGTATACAAAGATCTGTATTCGTTGGTTTACGGTATACGCTGAAAGACAGTATTCCATTATTAAGTTTAGTTATCGTTAAATCTAAGAAATTTAGTTGGTTATCTCGCTCTAATTCAAATGTAAACTGTATTTTAGAATTAATTGAATTTAGAAAATTTAATAACAAGTTGACTTCACTAACAGAACTTGTAAACATCGCAAACACATCGTCCACATATCGTTTCCAAAAAATGACTTTTTTACAAAATTTATTATTACTTTTTTCAAATATTACGTTTTCTAAGTAATCCATATCAATATTCGCCCATAAAGGGGAAGTTTTTGAACCCATGGCTAGACCATCCATTTGTTTATATATTTGACCATTAAATGTAAAAAAGTTTTGTTCTAAAAGTATTTTTAAAGCATCTATCAAAGAATTTTTTATGTCATTGTGACAACAACTTATATTTATTAATTCAATAATGATATTTGATAATTCTTCTATTGGTATGGAAGTAAATAAATTGTTAACATCAAAACTAACCATAATTGTATTATTTGGAATAAATTTATTGGTCAAATGTTCTATTAACTGTATAGAATTATGGAGTGAAAATTTCGATTTGTAATTAGTTATAGATGTAAAAGTTTTTAGCCACCAATCTGCAAGTTTGCATGTAGCACTGTTTATTTGTGAAACCACTGGCCTCACTTTGTCTATATGTTTATGTATTTTTGGCAACGCGTACATTTGAGGAGTAGCAGCGTTCATTGGCATAAGTATTGTGGGTAACTTAATATTTTTGTATGTTTTTTTAAAATTCTTAATCTTATTCAACAAACTATTATTAGGGTTAGTTTTAATTATTTTAAAGGCATTATCCAATACAATTTTTTCTGTATTATGTATATATCTGAAATGCCTATCGACACCTATATTTGAAATACCTATCGGCTTCTATATCTGAAATGCCTATCGGCACCTATATTTAAAATGCCAATCGGTAACTATATCTGAAATGCCTATCGGCACCTATATCTGAAATGCCTATCGGCACCAATTTTTAAAATGCCTATCGGAAACTACATCTGGAATGCCTATCAGCACCTATATTCGAAATGCCTATCGGCAACCATATCTGGAATGCCTATCGGCACCTATATTTGAAATGCCTATCGGCTTCTATATCTGAAATGCCTATCGACACCTATTTTTAAAATGCCAATCGGCAACTATATCTGAAATGCCTATCGGCACCTATATCTGAAATGTCTATCGGCACCTATTTTTGAAATGCCTATCGGAAACTACATCTAAAATGCCCATCAGCACCTATATTTAAAATGCCTATCGGCAACCATATCTGGAATGCCTATCGGCACCTATATTTGAAATGCCTATCGGCTTCTATATCTGAAATGCCTATCGGCACCTATTTTTAAAATGCCAATCGGCAACTATATATGAAATGCCTATCGGCACCTATATCTAAAGTGCCTATCGGCACCTATTTTTGAAATGCCTATCGGAAACTACATCTGAAATGCCTATCAGCACCTATATTTGAAATGCCTATCGGCAACCATATCTGGAATGCCTATCGGCACCTATATTTGAAATGCCTATCGGCTTCTATATCTGAAATGCCTATCGGCACCTATTTTTAAAATGCCAATCGGCAACTATATCTGTAATGCCTATCGGCACTTATATCTGAAATGCCCATCGGCACCTATTTTTGAAATGCCTATCAGAAACTACATCTGAAATGCCTATCAGCACCAATATTTGAAATGCCTATCGGCAACCATATCTAAAATGCCTATCGACACCTATATTTGAAATACCTATCGGCTTCTATATCTGAAATGCCTATCGGCACCTATTTTTAAAATGCCAATCGGCAACTATATCTGAAATGCCTATCGGCACATATATCTGAAATGCCTATCAGCACCAATTTTTGAAAAGCCTATCGGAAACTACATCTGAAATGCCTATCAGCACCTATATTTAAAATGCCTATCGGCTCCCATATCTGGAATGCCTATCGGCACCTATATTTGAAATGCCTATCGGCTTCTATATCTGAAATGCCTATCGGCACCTATTTTTAAAATGCCAATCGGCTTCTATTTCTGAAATGCGTATCATCACCTATTTTTAAAATGCCAATCGGCAACTATATCTGAAATGCCTATCGGCATCTATATCTGAAATGCCTATCGACACCTTTTTTTGAAATGCCTATCGGAAACTACATCTGAAATGCCTATCAGCACCTATATTTGAAATGCCTATCGGCAAACATATCTGGAATGCCTATCGTCACCTATATTTGAAATGCCTATCGGCTTCTATATCTGAAATGCCTATCGGCACCTATTTTTAAAATGCCAATCGGCAACTATATCTGAAGTGCCTATCGGCACCTATATCTGAAATGCCTATCGGCACCTATTTTTGAAATGCTTATCGAAAACTACATCTGAAATGCCTATCAGCACCTATATTTGAAATGCCTATCGGCAACCACATCAGAAATGCCTTTCGGCACCTATATCTGAAATGCCTTTCGGCATTTATATCTGAAATGCCTATCGACACCTATATTTGAAATGCCTATCGGCACCTATATTTTAAATGCCTATCGGCAACTATATCTGATATGCCTGTCGGCACCTATATCTGAAATGCCTATCGGCACCTATTTTTGGAATGCCTATCGAAAACTACATCTAAAATGCCTAACGGCACCTAATTTTAAAATGCCAATCGGCAACTATATCTGAAATGCCTATCGGCACCTATATCTGAAATGCCTATCGGCACCTATTTTTGAAATGCCTATCGGAAACTACATCTGAAATGCCTATCAGCACCTATATTTGAAATGCCTATCGGCAACCATATCTGAAATGCCTATCGACACCTATATTTGAAATACCTATCGGCTTCTACATCTGAAATGCCTATCAGCACCTATATTTGAAATGCCTATCGGCAACCATATCTGAAATGCCTATCGACACCTATATTTGAAATACCTATCGGCTTCTATATCTGAAATGCCTATCGGCACCTATATCTGAAATGCCTATCGGTACCTATTTTTGAAACGCCTATTGGAAACTACATCTGAAATGCCTATCAGCTCTTATATTTGAAATGCCTATCGGCAACCATATCTGGAATGCCTATCGGCACCTATATTTGAAATGCCTATCGGCTTCTATATCTGAAATGCCTATCGGCACCTATATTTGAAATGCCTATCGGCAACCATATCTGGAATGCCTGTCGGCACCTATATTTGAAATGCCTATCGGCACCTATTTTTAAAATGCCAATCGGCAACTATATCTGTAATGCCTATCGGCACCTATATCTGAAATGCCTATCGGCACCTATTTTTGAAATGCCTATCGGAAACCACATATGAAATGCCTATCAGCACCAATATTTGAAATGCCTATTGGCAACCATATCTGAAATGCCTATCGACACCTATATTTGAAATACCTATCGGCTTCTATATCTGAAATGCCTATCGGCACCTATTTTTAAAATGCCAATCGGCAACTATATCTGAAATGCCTATCGGCACCTATATCTGAAATGCCTATCGGCACCTATTTTTGAAATGCCTATCGAAAATTACAACTGAAATGCCTATCAGCACCTATATTTGAAATGCCTATCGGCAACCACATCAGAAATGCCTATCGGCACCTATATCTGAAATGCCTTTCGGCATTTATATCTGAAATGCCTATCGACACCTATATTTGAAATGCCTATCGGCACCATTATTTGAAATGCCTATCGGCAACTATATCTGATATGCCTACCGGCACCTATATCTGAAATCCCTATCGGCACCTATTTTTGAAATGCCTATCGGAAACTACATCTAAAATGCCTATCGGCACCTATTTTTAAAATGCCAATCGGCAACTATATCTGAAATGCCTATCGGCACCTCTATCTGAAATGCCTATCGGCACCTATTTTTGAAATGCCTATCAGAAACTACATCTGAAATGCCTATCAGCGCCTATATTTGAAATGCCTATCGGCAACCATATCTGAAATGCCTATCGACACCTATGTTTGAAATACCTATCGGCTTCTATATCTGAAATGCCTATCGGCACCTATTTTTAAAATGCCAATCGGCAACTATATCTGAAATGCCTATCGGCACTAATTTTTGAAATGCCTATCGGAAACTACATCTGAAATGCCTATTAGCACTTATATTTGAAATGCCTATCGGCAACCATATATGGAATGCCTATCGGCACCTATATTTGAAATGCCTATCGGCTTCTATATCTGAAATGCCTATCGGCACCTATTTTTAAAATGCCAATCGGCAACTATATCTGAAATGCCTATCGGCATCAATTTTTGAAATGCCTATCGGAAACTACATCTAAAATGCCTATCAGCACCTATATTTGAAATGCCTATCGGCAACCATATCTGGAATGCCTATCGGCACCTATATTTGAAATGCCTATCGGCTTCTATATCTGAAATGCCTATCGGCACCTATTTTTAAAATGCCAATTGGCAACTATATCTGAAATGCCTATCCGCACTTATATCTGAAATGCCTATCGGCACCTATTTTTGAAATGCCTATCGGAAACTACATCTGAAATGCCTATCAGCACCTATATTTGAAATGCCTATCGGCAACCATATCTGAAATGCCTATCGGCACCTATATTTGAGATGCCTAACGGCTTCAATATCTGAATTGCCTATCGGCACCTATTTTTAAAATGCCAATCGGCAACTATATCTGAAATGCCTATCGGCACCTATATCTGAAATGCCTATCGGCACCTATTTTTGAAATGCCTATCGGAAACAACATTTGAAATGCCTATCAGCACCTATATTTGAAATGCCTATCGGCAACCATATCTGAAATGCCTATCGGCGCCTATATCTGAAATGCCTATCGGCATCAATTTTTGAAATGCCTATCGGAAACTACATCTGGAATGCCTATCAGCACCTATATTTGAAATGCCTATCGGCAACCATATTTGTAATGCCTATCGGCACCTATATTTGAAATGCCTATCGGCTTCTATATGTGAAATGCCTATCGGCACCTTTTTTTAAAATGCCAATCGGCAACTATATCTGAAATGCCCATCGGCAACCATTGCTGAAATGCCTATCGGTACCTATTTTTGAAACGCCTATTGGAAACTACATCTGAAATGCCTATCAGCTCTTATATTTGAAATGCCTATCGGCAACCATATCTGGAATGCCTATCGGCACCTATATTTGAAATGCCTATCGGCTTCTATATCTGAAATGCCTATCGGCACCTATTTTTAAAATGCCAATCGGCAACTATATCTGAAATGCCTATCGGCACCTATATCTGAAATGCCCATCGGCACCTATTTTTGAAATGCCTTTCGGAAACTACATCTGGAATGCCTTTCTGCTCCTATATTTGAAATGCCTATCGGCAACCATATCTGAAATGCCTATCGACACCTATATTTGAAATACCTATCGGCTTCTATATCTGAAATGCCTATCGGCACCTGTTTTTAAAATGCCAATCGGCAACTATATCTGAAATGCCTATCGGCATCAATTTTTGAAATGCCTATCGGAAACTACATCTGAAATGCCTATCAGCACCTATATTTGAAATGCCTATCGGCAACCATATCTGGAATGCCTATCGGCACCTATATTTGAAATGCCTATCGGCACCTATTTTTAAAATGCTAATCGGCAACTATATCTGTAATGCCTCTCGGCACCTATATCTGAAATGCCTATCGGCACCTATTTTTGAAATGCCTATCGGAAACCACATATGAAATGCCTATCAGCACCAATATTTGAAATGCCTATTGGCAACCATATCTGAAATGCCTATCGACACCTATATTTGAAATACCTATCGGCTTCTATATCTGAAATGCCTATCGGCACCTATTTTTAAAATGCCAATCGGCAACTATATCTGAAATGCCTATCGGCACCTATATCTGAAATGCCTATCGGCACCTATTTTTGAAATGCCTATCGAAAATTACAACTGAAATGCCTATCAGCACCTATATTTGAAATGCCTATCGGCAACCACATCAGAAATGCCTATCGGCACCTATATCTGAAATGCCTATCGGCACCTATTTTTGAAATGCCTATCGGAAACTACATCTAAAATGCCTATCGGCACCTATTTTTAAAATGCCAATCGGCAACTATATCTGAATTGCCTATCGGCACATATATCTGAAATGCCTATTGGCACCTATTTTTGAAATGCTAATCGGCAACTATATCTGAAATGCCTATCGGCATCAATTTTTAAAATGCCTATCGGAAACTACATCTAAAATGCCTATCAGCACCTATATTTGAAATGCCTATCGGCAACCATATCTGGAATGCCTATCGGCACCTATATTTGAAATGCCTATCGGCTTCTATATCTGAAATGCCTATCGGCACCTATTTTTAAAATGCCAATCGGCAACTATATCTGAAATGCCTATCGGCACCTATTTTTGAAATGCCTATCGGAAACTACATCTGAAATGCCTATCAGCACCTATATTTGAAATGCCTATCGGCAACCATATCTGGAATGCCTATCGGCACCTATATTTGAAATGCCTAACG
Organism: Venustoraphidia nigricollis; assembly: GCA_034508555.1. Lineage (NCBI taxonomy): Eukaryota > Metazoa > Arthropoda > Insecta > Raphidioptera > Raphidiidae > Venustoraphidia > Venustoraphidia nigricollis. The sequence continues at coordinate 40,207 of JAVRKA010000325.1, forward strand.
GCTTCTATATCTGAAATGCCTATCGGCACCTATTTTTAAAATGCCAATCGGCAACTATATCTGAAATGCCTATCGGCACCTATATCTGAAATGCCTATCGGCACCTATTTTTGAAATGCCTATCGGAAACTACATTTGAAATGCCTATCAGCACCTATATTTGAAATGCCTATCGGCAACCATATCTGAAATGCCTATCGGCGCCTATATCTGAAATGCCTATCGGCATCAATTTTTGAAATGCCTATCGGAAACTACATCTGGAATGCCTATCAGCACCTATAGTTGAAATGCCTATCGGCAACCATATTTGGAATGCCTATCGGCACCTATATTTGAAATGTCTATCGGCTTCTATATGTGAAATGCCTATCGGCACCTTTTTTTAAAATGCCAATCGGCAACTATATCTGAAATGCTCATCGGCAACCATTGCTGAAATGCCTATCGGCACCTATTTTTGAAATGCCTATCTGAAACCATATCTGAAATGCCTATCGACACCTATATTTGAAATACCTATCGGCTTCTATATCTGATGTGCCTATCGGCACCTATTTTTAAAATGCCAATCGGCAACTATATCTGAAATGCTTATCGGCACCTATATCTGAAATGCCTATCGGCACCAATTTTTGAAATGCCTATCGGAAACTACATCTGAAATGCCTATCAGCACCTATATTTGAAATGCCTATCGGCAACCATATCTGGAATGCCTATCGGCAACCATATCTGGAATGCCTATCGGCAACCATATCTGAAATGCCTATCGGCACCTATATTTGAAATGCCTAACGGCTTCTATATCTTAATGCCTATCGGCACCTGTTTTTAAAATGCCAATCGGCAACTATATCTGAAATGCCTATCGGCACCTATATCTGAAATGCCTATCGGCACCTATTTTTGAAATGCCTATCGGAAAATACATTTGAAATGCCTATCAGCACCTATATTTGAAATGCCTATCGGCAACCATATCTGAAATGCCTATCGGCGCCTATATCTGAAATGCCTATCGGCACCTATTTTTTAAACGCCTATCGGAAATTACATCTGAAATGCCTATCAGCACCTATATTTGAAATGCCTATCGGCAACCATATCTGAAATGCCTATCGACACCTATATTTGAAATACCTATCGGCTTTTATATCTGAAATGCCTATCGGCACCTATTTTTAAAATGCCAATCGGCAACTATATCTGAAATGCCTAACGGCATCAATTTTTGAAATGCCTATCGGAAACTACATCTGAAATTCCTATCAGCACCTATATTTAAAATGCCTATCGGCAACCATATCTGGAATGCCTATCGGCACCTATATTTGAAATGCCTATCGGATTCTATATCTGAAATGCCTATCGGCACCTATTTTTAAAATGCCAATCGGCAACTATATCTGAAATGCCTATCGGCACCTATATCTGAAATGCCTATCGGCACCCATTTTTGAAATGCCTTTTGGAAACTACATCTGAAATGCCTATCTGCTCCTATATTTGAAAAGCCTATCGGCAACCATATCTGAAATGCCTATCGACACCTATATTTGAAATACCTATCGGCTTCTATATCTAAAATGCCTATCGGCACCTGTTTTTAAAATGCCAATCGGCAACTATATCTGAAATGCCTATCGGCACCTATATCTGAAATGCCTATCGGCATCAATTTTTGAAATCCCTATCGGAAACTACATCTAAAATGCCTATCAGCACCTATATTTCTATATGTGAAATGCCTATCGGCACCTTTTTTTAAAATGCCAATCGGCAACTATATCTGAAATGCCCATCGGCAACCATTGCTGAAATGCCTATCGGCACCTATTTTTGAAATGCCTATCTGAAACCATATCTGAAATGCCTATCGACACCTATATTTGAAATACCTATCGGCTTCTATATCTGAAATGCTTATCGGCACCTATTTTTAAAATGCCAATCGGCAACTATATCTGAAATGCTTATCGGCACCTATATCTGAAATGCCTATCGGCACCAATTTTTGAAATGCCTATCGGAAACTACATCTGAAATGCCTATCAGCACCTATATTTGTAATGCCTATCGGCAACCATATCTGGAATGCCTATCGGCAACCATATCTGGAATGCCTACCGGCAACCATATCTGGAATGCCTATCGGCACCTATATTTGAAATGCCTAACGGCTTCTATATCTTAATGCCTATCGGCACCTATTTTTAAAATGCCAATCGGCAACTATATCTGAAATGCCTATCGGCACCTATATCTGAAATGCCTATTGGCACCTATTTTTGAAATGCCTATCGGAAAATACATTTGAAATGCCTATCAGCACCTATATTTGAAATGCCTATCGGCAACCATATCTGAAATGCCTATCGGCGCCTATATCTGAAATGCCTATCGGCATCAATTTTTGAAATGCCTATCGGAAACTACATCTGGAATGCCTATCAGCACCTATATTTGAAATGCCTATCGGCAACCATATTTGGAATGCCTATCGGCACCTATATTTGAAATGCCTATCGGTTCCTATATGTGAAAGGCCTATCGGCACCTTTTTTTAAATTACCAATCGGCAACTATATCTGAAATGCCCATCGGCAACCATTGCTGAAATGCCTATCGGCACCTATTTTTGAATTGCCTATCGGAAACTACATCTGAAATGCCTATCAGCACCAATATTTGAAATGCCTATCGGAAACTATATCTGAAATGCCTATCGACACCTATATTTGAAATTCCTATCGGCTTCTATATCTGAAATGCCTATCGGCACCTATTTTTAAAATGCCAATCGGCAACCATATCTGAAATGCCTATCGGCACCTATATCTGAAATGCCTATCGGCACCAATTTTTGAAATGCCTATCGGAAACTACATCTGAAATGCCTATCAGTACCTATATTTGAAATGCCTATCGGCAACCATATCTGGAATGCCTATCGGCACCTATAATTGAAATGCCTATCGGCTTCTATATCTGAAATGCCTCTCGGCACATATTTTTAAAATGCTAATCGGCAACTATATCTGAAGTGCCTATCGGCACTTATATCTGAAATGCCTATCGGCACCTATTTTTGAAATGCCTCTCGAAAACTACATCTGAAATGCCTATCAGCACCTATATTTGAAATGCCTATCGGCAACCACATCAGAAATGCCTATCGGCAACCACATCAGGAATGCCTATCGGCACCTATATCTGAAATGCCTTTCGGCATTTATATCTGAAATGCCTATCGACACCTATATTTGAAATGCCTAACGGCACCTATATTTTAAATGCCTATCAGCAACTATATCTGATATGCCTATCGGAACCTATATCTGAAATGCCTATCGGCACCTATTTTTGAAATGCCGATCGGAAACTACATCTAAAATGCCTATCGGCACCTATTTTTAAAATGCCAATCGGCAACTATATCTGAAATGCCTATCGAAACCTATATCTGAAATGCCTATCGGCACCTATTTTTTAAACGCCTATCGGAAATTACATCTGAAATGCCTATCAGCACCTATATTTGAAATGCCTATCGGCTTCTATATCTGAAATGCCTATCGGCACCTATTTTTAAAATGCCAATCGGCAACTATATCTGAAATGCCTATCGGCACCTATATCTGAAATGCCTCTCGGCACCTATTTTTGAAATGCCTATCGGAAACTACATCTAAAATGCCTATAAGCACCTATATTTGAAATGCCTATCGGCAACCATATCTGGAATGCCTATCGGCACCTATATTTGAAATGCCTATCGGCTTCTATATCTGAAATGCCTATCGGCACCTATTTTTAAAATGCCAATCGGCAACTATATCTGAAATGCCTATCGGCACCTATATCTGAAATGCCTCTCGGCACCTATTTTTGAAATGCCTATCGGAAACTACATCTGAAATGCCTATCAGCACCTATATTTGAAATGCCTATCGGCAACCATATCTGAAATGCCTATCGGCGCCTATATCTGAAATGCCTATCGGCATTAATTTTTGTAATGCCTATCGGAAACTACATCTGAAATGCCTATCGACACCTATATCTGAAATGCCTATCGACACCTATATCTGAAATGCCTATCGGCACCTATATTTGAAATGCCTAACGGCTTCTATATCTGAAATGCCTATCGACACCTATTTTTAAAATGCCAATCGGCAAATTTATCTGAAATGCCTATCGGCACCTATATCTGAAATGCCTATCGGCACCTATTTTTGAAATGCCTATCGGAAACTACATCTAAAATGCCTATCGGCACCTATTTTTAAAATGCCAATCGGCAACTATATCTGAAATGCCTATCGGCACCTATATCTGAAATGCCTATCGGCACCTATTTTTGAAATGCCTATCAGAAACTACATCTGAAATGCCTATCAGCACCTATATTTGAAATGCCTATCGGCAACCATATCTGAAATGCCTATCGGCACCTATGTTTGAAATACCTATCGGCTTCTATATCTGAAATGCCTATCGGCACCTATTTTTAAAATGCCAATCGGCAACTATATCTGAAATGCCTATCGGCACTAATTTTTGAAATGCCTATCGGAAACTACATCTGAAATGCCTATTAGCACCTATATTTGAAATGCCTATCGGCAACCATATCTGGAATGCCTATCGGCACCTATATTTGAAATGCCTATCGGCTTCTATATCTGAAATGCCTATCGGCACCTATTTTTAAAATGCCAATCGGCAACTATATCTGAAATGCCTATCGGCATCAATTTTTGAAATGCCTATCGGAAACTACATCTGAAATGCCTATCAGCACCTATATTTGAAATGCCTATCGGCAACCATATCTGGAATGCCTATCGGCACCTATATTTGAAATGCCTATCGGCTTCTATATCTGAAATGCCTATCGGCACCTATTTTTAAAATGCCAATTGACAACTATATCTGAAATGCCTATCCGCACTTATATCTGAAATGCCTATCGGCACCTATTTTTGAAATGCCTATCGGAAACTACATCTGAAATGCCTATCAGCACCTATATTTGAAATGCCTATCGGCAACCATATCTGGAATGCCTATCGGCACCTATATTTGAAATGCCTAACGGCTTCTATATCTGAAATGCCTATCGGCACCTATTTTTAAAATGCCAATCGGCAACTATATCTGAAATGCCTATCGGCACCTATTTTTTAAATGCCTATCGGAAACTACATTTGAAATGCCTATCAGCACCTATATTTGAAATGCCTATCGGCAACCATATCTGAAATGCCTATCGGCGCCTATATCTGAAATGCCTATCGGCATCAATTTTTGAAATGCCTATCGGAAACTACATCTGGAATGCCTATCAGCACCTATATTTGAAATGCCTATCGGCAACCATATTTGTAATGCCTATCGGCACCTATATTTGAAATGCCTATCGGCTTCTATATGTGAAATGCCTATCGGCACCTTTTTTTAAAATGCCAATCGGCAACTATATCTGAAATGCCTCTCGGCAACCATTGCTGAAATGCCTATCGGTACCTATTTTTGAAACGCCTATTGGAAACTACATCTGAAATGCCTATCAGCTCTTATATTTGAAATGCCTATCTGCAACCATATCTGGAATGCCTATCGGCACCAATATTTGAAATGCCTATCGGCTTCTATATCTGGAATGCCTATCGGCACCTATTTTTATAATGCCAATCGGCAACTATCTCTTAAATGCCTATCGGCACCTATATCTGAAATGCCTATCGGCACCAATTTTTGAAATGCCTATCGAAAACTACATCTGAAATGCCTATCAGCACCTATATTTGAAATGCCTATCGGCAACCATATCTGGAATGCCTATCGGCACCTATATTTGAAATGCCTATCGGCTTCTATATCTGAAATGCCTATCGGCACCTATTTTAAAAATGCCAATCGGCAACTATATTTGAAATGCCTATCGGCGCCTATATCTGAAATGCCTATCGGCACCTATTTTTGAAATGCCTATCAGAAACTACATCTGAAATGCCTATCAACTCCTATATTTGAAATGCCTATCGGCAACCATATCTGGAATGCCTATCGGCACCTATATGTGAAATGCCTATCGACGTCTATATCTGAAATGCCTATCAACATTTATATCTGAAATGCCTATCGACACTTATATTTGAAATGCCTATCGGCACCTATATTTTAAGTGCCTATCGGCAACTATATCTGATATGCCTATCGGCACCTATATCTGAAATGCCTATCGGCACCTTTTTTTAAAATGCCAATCGGCAACTATATCTGAAATGCCTATCGGCACCTATATCTGAAATGCCTCTCGGCACCTATTTTTGAAATGCCTATCGGAAACTACGTCTGAAATGCCTATCAGCACCTATATTTGAAATGCCTATCGGCAACCATATCTGAAATGCCTATCGGCGCCTATATCTGAAATGCCTATCGGCATTAATTTTTGTAATGCCTCTCGGAAACTACATCTGAAATGCCTATCAGCACCTATATTTGAAATGCCTATAGGCAACCATATTTGGAATGCCTATCGGCACCTATATTTGAAATGCCTAACGGCTTCTATATCTGAAATGCCTATCGACACCTATTTTTAAAATGCCAATCGGCAAATTTATCTGAAATGCCTATCGGCACCTATATCTGAAATGCCTATCGGCACCTATTTTTGAAATGCCTATCGGAAACTACATCTAAAATGCCTATCGGCACCTATTTTTAAAATGCCAATCGGCAACTATATCTGAAATGCCTATCGGCACCTATATCTGAAATGCCTATCGGCACCTATTTTTGAAATGCCTATCAGAAACTACATCTGAAATGCCTATCAGCACCTATATTTGAAATGCCTATCGGCAACCATATCTGAAATGCCTATCGACACCTATGTTTGAAATACCTATCGGCTTCTATATCTGAAATGCCTATCGGCACCTATTTTTAAAATGCCAATCGGCAACTATATCTGAAATGCCTATCGGCACTAATTTTTGAAATGCCTATCGGAAACTACATCTGAAATGCCTATTAGCACCTATATTTGAAATGCCTATCGGCAACCATATCTGGAATGCCTATCGGCACCTATATTTGAAATGCCTATCGGCTTCTATATCTGAAATGCCTATCGGCACCTATTTTTAAAATGCCAATCGGCAACTATATCTGAAATGCCTATCGGCATCAATTTTTGAAATGCCTATCGGAAACTACATCTGAAATGCCTATCAGCACCTATATTTGAAATGCCTATCGGCAACCATATCTGGAATGCCTATCGGCACCTATATTTGAAATGCCTATCGGCTTCTATATCTGAAATGCCTATCGGCACCTATTTTTAAAATGCCAATTGACAACTATATCTGAAATGCCTATCCGCACTTATATCTGAAATGCCTATCGGCACCTATTTTTGAAATGCCTATCGGCACCTATTTTTGAAATGCCTATCGGAAACTACATCTGAAATGCCTATCAGCACCTATATTTGAAATGCCTATCGGCAACCATATCTGGAATGCCTATCGGCACCTATATTTGAAATGCCTATCGGCACCTATTCTTAAAATGCCAATTGGCAACTATATTTGAAATGCCTATCCGCACTTATATCTGAAATGCCTATCGGCACCTATTTTTGAAATGCCTATCGGAAACTACAATTGAAATGCCTATCAGCACCTATATTTGAAATGCCTATCGGCAACCATATCTGGAATGCCTATCGGCACCTATATTTGAAATGCCTAACGGCTTCTATATCTGAAATGCCTATCGGCACCTATTTTTAAAATGCCAATCGGCAACTATATCTGAAATGCCTATCGGCACCTATATCTGAAATGCCTATCGGCACCTATTTTTGAAATGCCTATCGGAAACTACATTTGAAATGCCTATCAGCACCTATATTTGAAATGCCTATCGGCAACCATATCTGAAATGCCTATCGGCGCCTATATCTGAAATGCCTATCGGCATCAATTTTTGAAATGCCTATCGGAAACTACATCTGGAATGCCTATCAGCACCTATAGTTGAAATGCCTATCGGCAACCATATTTGGAATGCCTATCGGCACCTATATTTGAAATGTCTATCGGCTTCTATATGTGAAATGCATATCGGCACCTTTTTTTAAAATGCCAAACGGCAACTATATCTGAAATGCTCATCGGCAACCATTGCTGAAATGCCTATCGGCACCTATTTTTGAAATGCCTATCTGAAACCATATCTGAAATGCCTATCGACACCTATATTTGAAATACCTATCGGCTTCTATATCTGAAGTGCCTATCGGCACCTATTTTTAAAATGCCAATCGGCAACTATATCTGAAATGCTTATCGGCACCTATATCTGAAATGCCTATCGGCACCAATTTTTGAAATGCCTATCGGAAACTACATCTGAAATGCCTATCAGCACCTATATTTGAAATGCCTATCGGCAACCATATCTGGAATGCCTATCGGCAACCATATCTGGAATGCCTATCGGCAACCATATCTGGAATGCCTATCGGCACCTATATTTGAAATGCCTAACGGCTTCTATATCTTAATGCCTATCGGCACCTGTTTATAAAATGCCAATCGGCAACTATATCTGAAATGCCTATCGGCACCTATATCTGAAATGCCTATCGGCACCTATTTTTGAAATGCCTATCGGAAAATACATTTGAAATGTCTATCAGCACCTATATTTGAAATGCCTATCGGCAACCATATCTGAAATGCCTATCGGCGCCTATATCTGAAATGCCTATCGGCACCTATTTTTTAAACGCCTATCGGAAATTACATCTGAAATGCCTATCAGCACCTATATTTGAAATGCCTATCGGCAACCATATCTGAAATGCCTATCGACACCTATATTTGAAATACCTATCGGCTTTTATATCTGAAATGTCTATCGGCACCTATTTTTAAAATGCCAATCGGCAACTATATCTGAAATGCCTAACGGCAACAATTTTTGAAATGCCTATCGGAAACTTCATCTGAAATTCCTATCAGCACCTATAATTAAAATGCCTATCGGCAACCATATCTGGAATGCCTATCGGCACCTATATTTGAAATGCCTATCGGCTTCTATATCTGAAATGCCTATCGGCACCTATTTTTAAAATGCCAATCGGCAACTATATCTGAAATGCCTATCGGCACCTATATCTGAAATGCCTATCGGCACCCATTTTTGAAATGCCTTTTGGAAACTACATCTGAAATGCCTATCTGCTCCTATATTTGAAAAGCCTATCGGCAACCATATCTGAAATGCCTATCGACACCTATATTTGAAATACCTATCGGCTTCTATATCTGAAATGCCTATCGGCACCTGTTTTTAAAATGCCAATCGGCAACTATATCTGAAATGCCTATCGGCACCTATATCTGAAATGCCTATCGGCATCAATTTTTGAAATCCCTATCGGAAACTACATCTAAAATGCCTATCAGCACCTATATTTCTATATGTGAAATGCCTATCGGCACCTTTTTTTAAAATGCCAATCGGCAACTATATCTGAAATGCCCATCGGCAACCATTGCTGAAATGCCTATCGGCACCTATTTTTGAAATGCCTATCTGAAACCATATCTGAAATGCCTATCGACACCTATATTTGAAATACCTATCGGCTTCTATATCTGAAATGCCTATCGGCACCTATTTTTAAAATGCCAATCGGCAACTATATCTGAAATGCTTATCGGCACCTATATCTGAAATGCCTATCGGCACCAATTTTTGAAATGCCTATCGGAAACTACATCTGAAATGCCTATCAGCACCTATATTTGTAATGCCTATCGGCAACCATATCTGGAATGCCTATCGGCAACCATATCTGGAATGCCTATCGGCAACCATATCTGGAATGCCTATCGGCACCTATATTTGAAATGCCTAACGGCTTCTATATCTTAATGCCTATCGGCACCTATTTTTAAAATGCCAATCGGCAACTATATCTGAAATGCCTATCGGCACCTATATCTGAAATGCCTATTGGCACCTATTTTTGAAATGCCTATCGGAAAATACATTTGAAATGCCTATCAGCACCTATATTTGAAATGCCTATCGGCAACCATATCTGAAATGCCTATCGGCGCCTATATCTGAAATGCCTATCGGCATCAATTTTTGAAATACCTATCGGAAACTACATCTGGAATGCCTATCAGCACCTATATTTGAAATGCCTATCGGCAACCATATTTGGAATGCCTATCGGCACCTATATTTGAAATGCCTATCGGTTCCTATATGTGAAAGGCCTATCGGCACCTTTTTTTAAATTACCAATCGGCAACTATATCTGAAATGCCCATCGGCAACCATTGCTGAAATGCCTATCGGCACCTATTTTTGAATTGCCTATCGGAAACTACATCTGAAATGCCTATCAGCACCAATATTTGAAATGCCTATCGGAAACTATATCTGAAATGCCTATCGACACCTATATTTGAAATTCCTATCGGCTTCTATATCTGAAATGCCTATCGGCACCTATTTTTAAAATGCCAATCGGCAACCATATCTGAAATGCCTATCGGCACCTATATTTGAAATGCCTATCGGCACCAATTTTTGAAATGCCTATCGGAAACTACATCTGAAATGCCTATCAGTACCTATATTTGAAATGCCTATCGGCAACCATATCTGGAATGCCTATCGGCACCTATAATTGAAATGCCTATCGGCTTCTATATCTGAAATGCCTCTCGGCACATATTTTTAAAATGCTAATCGGCAACTATATCTGAAGTGCCTATCGGCACTTATATCTGAAATGCCTATCGGCACCTATTTTTGAAATGCCTCTCGAAAACTACATCTGAAATGCCTATCAGCACCTATATTTGAAATGCCTATCGGCAACCACATCAGAAATGCCTATCGGCAACCACATCAGGAATGCCTATCGGCACCTATATCTGAAATGCCTTTCGGCATTTATATCTGAAATGCCTATCGACACCTATATTTGAAATGCCTATCGGCACCTATATTTTAAATGCCTATCAGCAACTATATCTGATATGCCTATCGGAACCTATATCTGAAATGCCTATCGGCACCTATTTTTGAAATGCCGATCGGAAACTACATCTAAAATGCCTATCGGCACCTATTTTTAAAATGCCAATCGGCAACTATATCTGAAATGCCTATCGAAACCTATATCTGAAATGCCTATCGGCACCTATTTTTTAAACGCCTATCGGAAATTACATCTGAAATGCCTATCAGCACCTATATTTGAAATGCCTATCGGCAACCATATCTGAAATGCCTATCGACACCTATATTTAAAATACCTATCGGCTTTTATATCTGAAATGCCTATCGGCACCTATTTTTAAAATGCCAATCGGCAACTATATCTGAAATGCCTATCGGCAACAATTTTTGAAATGCCTATCGGAAACTACATCTGAAATTCCTATCAGCACCTATATTTAAAATGCCTATCGGCAACCATATCTGGAATGCCTATCGGCACCTATATTTGAAATGCCTATCGGCTTCTATATCTGAAATGCCTATCGGCACCTATTTTTAAAATGCCAATCGGCAACTATATCTAAAATGCCTATCGGCACCTATATCTGAAATGCCTATCGGCACCCATTTTTGAAATGCCTTTTGGAAACTACATCTGAAATGCCTATCTGCTCCTATATTTGAAAAGCCTATCGGCAACCATATCTGAAATGCCTATCGACACCTATATTTGAAATACCTATCGGCTTCTATATCTGAAATGCCTATCGGCACCTGTTTTTAAAATGCCAATCGGCAACTATATCTGAAATGCCTATCGGCACCTATATCTGAAATGCCTCTCGGCACCTATTTTTGAAATGCCTATCGGAAACTACATCTGAAATGCCTATCAGCACCTATATTTGAAATGCCTATCGGCAACCATATCTGAAATGCCTATCGGCGCCTATATCTGAAATGCCTATCGGCATTAATTTTTGTAATCCCTATCGGAAACTACATCTAAAATGCCTATAAGCACCTATATTTGAAATGCCTATCGGCAACCATATCTGGAATGCCTATCGGCACCTATATTTGAAATGCCTATCGGCTTCTATATCTGAAATGCCTATCGGCACCTATTTTTAAAATGCCAATCGGCAACTATATCTGAAATGCCTATCGGCACCTATATCTGAAATGCCTCTCGGCACCTATTTTTGAAATGCCTATCGGAAACTACATCTGAAATGCCTATCAGCACCTATATTTGAAATGCCTATCGGCAACCATATCTGAAATGCCTATCGGCGCCTATATCTGAAATGCCTATCGGCATTAATTTTTGTAATGCCTATCGGAAACTACATCTGAAATGCCTATCAGCACCTATATTTGAAATGCCTATCGGCAACCATATTTGGAATGCCTATCGGCACCTATATTTGAAATGCCTAACGGCTTCTATATCTGAAATGCCTATCGACACCTATTTTTAAAATGCCAATCGGCAAATTTATCTGAAATGCCTATCGGCACCTATATCTGAAATGCCTATCGGCACCTATTTTTGAAATGCCTATCGGAAACTACATCTAAAATGCCTATCGGCACCTATTTTTAAAATGCCAATCGGCAACTATATCTGAAATGCCTATCGGCACCTATATCTGAAATGCCTATCGGCACCTATTTTTGAAATGCCTATCAGAAACTACATCTGAAATGCCTATCAGCACCTATATTTGAAATGCCTATCGGCAACCATATCTGAATTGCCTATCGACACCTATGTTTGAAATACCTATCGGCTTCTATATCTGAAATGCCTATCGGCACCTATTTTTAAAATGCCAATCGGCAACTATATCTGAAATGCCTATCGGCACTAATTTTTGAAATGCCTATCGGAAACTACATCTGAAATGCCTATTAGCACCTATATTTGAAATGCCTATCGGCAACCATATCTGGAATGCCTATCGGCACCTATATTTGAAATGCCTATCGGCTTCTATATTTGAAATGCCTATCGGCACCTATTTTTAAAATGCCAATCGGCAACTATATCTGAAATGCCTATCGGCATCAATTTTTGAAATGCCTATCGGAAACTACATCTGAAATGCCTATCAGCACCTATATTTGAAATGCCTATCGGCAACCATATCTGGAATGCCTATCGGCACCTATATTTGAAATGCCTATCGGCTTCTATATCTGAAATGCCTATCGGCACCTATTTTTAAAATGCCAATTGACAACTATATCTGAAATGCCTATCCGCACTTATATCTGAAATGCCTATCGGCACCTATTTTTGAAATGCCTATCGGAAACTACATCTGAAATGCCTATCAGCACCTATATTTGAAATGCCTATCGGCAACCATATCTGGAATGCCTATCGGCACCTATATTTGAAATGCCTAACGGCTTCTATATCTGAAATGCCTATCGGCACCTATTTTTAAAATGCCAATCGGCAACTATATCTGAAATGCCTATCGGCACCTATTTTTGAAATGCCTATCGGAAACTACATTTGAAATGCCTATCAGCACCTATATTTGAAATGCCTATCGGCAACCATATCTGAAATGCCTATCGGCGCCTATATCTGAAATGCCTATCGGCATCAATTTTTGAAATGCCTATCGGAAACTACATCTGGAATGCCTATCAGCACCTATATTTGAAATGCCTATCGGCAACCATATTTGTAATGCCTATCGGCACCTATATTTGAAATGCCTATCGGCTTCTATATGTGAAATGCCTATCGGCACCTTTTTTTAAAATGCCAATCAGCAACTATATCTGAAATGCCTCTCGGCAACCATTGCTGAAATGCCTATCGGTACCTATTTTTGAAACGCCTATTGGAAACTACATCTGAAATGCCTATCAGCTCTTATATTTGAAATGCCTATCTGCAACCATATCTGGAATGCCTATCGGCACCAATATTTGAAATGCCTATCGGCTTCTATATCTGGAATGCCTATCGGCACCTATTTTTATAATGCCAATCGGCAACTATCTCTTAAATGCCTATCGGCACCTATATCTGAAATGCCTATCGGCACCAATTTTTGAAATGCCTATCGAAAACTACATCTGAAATGCCTATCAGCACCTATATTTGAAATGCCTATCGGCAACCATATCTGGAATGCCTATCGGCACCTATATTTGAAATGCCTATCGGCTTCTATATCTGAAATGCCTATCGGCACCTATTTTAAAAATGCCAATCGGCAACTATATTTGAAATGCCTATCGGCGCCTATATCTGAAATGCCTATCGGCACCTATTTTTGAAATGCCTATCAGAAACTACATCTGAAATGCCTATCAACTCCTATATTTGAAATGCCTATCGGCAACTATATCTGGAATGCCTATCGGCACCTATATGTGAAATGCCTATCGACTTCTATATCTGAAATGCCTATCGGCATTTATATCTGAAATGCCCCTCGACACTTATATTTGAAATGCCTATCGGCACCTATATTTTAAGTGCCTATCGGCAACTATATCTGATATGCCTATCGGCACCTATATCTGAAATGCCTATCGGCACCTTTTTTTAAAATGCCAATCGGCAACTATATCTGAAATGCCTATCGGCACCTATATCTGAAATGCCTATCAGCACCAATTTTTGAAATGCCTATCGGAAACTACATCTGAAATGCCTATCAGCACCTATATTTGAAATGCCTATCGGCAACCATATCTGGAATGCCTATCGGCACCTATATTTGAAATGCCTATCGGCTTCTATATCTGAAATGCCTATTGACACCTATTTTTAAAATGCCAATTGGCAACTATATCTGAAATGCCTATCGGCACCTATATCTGAAATGCCTATCGGTACCTATTTTTGAAATGCCTATCGGAAACTACATCTGAAATGCCTATCAGCACTTATATTTGAAATGCCTTTCGGCAACCATATCTGGAATGCCTATCGGCACCTATATTTGAAATGCCTATCAGCTTCTATATCTGAAATGCCTATCGGCACCTATATTTAAAATGCCAATCGGCAACTATATCTGAAGTGCCTATCGGCACCTATATCTTAAATGCCTATCGGCACCTATTTTTGAAATGCCTATCGAAAACTACATCTGAAATGCCTATCAGCACCTATATTTGAAATGCCTATCGGCACCTATTTTTAAAATGCCAATCGGCAACTATATCTGAAATGCCTATCGGCACCTATATCTGAAATGCCTATCGGCACCTATTTTGGAAATGCCTATCGGAAACTACATCTAAAATGCCTATCAGCACTTATATTTGAAATGCCTATCGGCAACTATATCTGGAATGCCTATCGGCACCTATATTTGAAATGCCTATCGGCTTCTATATCTGAAATGCCTATCGGCACCTATTTTTAAAATGCCAATCGGCAACTATATCTGAAATGCCTATCGGCACCTATATCTGAAATGCCTATCGGCACCTATTTTGGAAATGCCTATCGGAAACTACATCTAAAATGCCTATCAGCACTTATATTTGAAATGCCTATCGGCAACTATATCTGGAATGCCTATCGGCACCTATATTTGAAATGCCTATCGGCTTCTATATCTGAAATGCCTATCGGCACCTATTTTTAAAATGCCAATCGGCAACTATATCTGAAGTACCTATCGGCACCTATATCTTAAATGCCTATCGGCACCTATTTTTGAAATGCCTATCGATAACTACATCTGAAATGCCTATCAGCACCTATATTTGAAATGCCTATCGGCAACCATATCTGGAATGCTTATCGGCACCTATATTTTAATTCCTATCGGCTTCTATATCTGAAATGCCTATCGGCACCTATTTTTAAAATGCCAATCGGCAACTATATCTGAAATGCCTATCGGCACCTATATCTGAAATGCCTATCGGCACCTATTTTTGAAATGCCTATCGGAAACTACATCTGAAATGCCTATCAGCACCTATATTTGAAATGCCTATCGGCAACCATATCTGGAATGCCTATCGGCACCTATATTTGAAATGCCTATCGGCTTCTATATCTGAAATGCCTATCGGCACCTATTTTTAAAATGCCAATCGGCAACTATATCTGAAATGCCTATCGGCACCTATATCTAAAATGCCTATCGGCACCTATTTTTGAAATGCCTATCGGAAACTACATCTGAAATGCCTATCAGCAACTATATTTGAAATGCCTATCGGCAACCATATCTGGAATGCCTATCGGCACCTATATTTGAAATGCCTATCGGCTTCTATATCTGAAATGCGTATCGGCACCTCTTTTTAAAATGCCAATCGGCAATTATATTGAAATGCCTATCGGCACCTATATCTGAAATGCCTATCGGCACCTATTTTGGAAATGCCTATCGGAAACTACATCTAAAATGCCTATCAGCACTTATATTTGAAATGCCTATCGGCAACCATATCTGGAATGCCTATCGGCACCTATATTTGAAATGACTATCGGCTTTTATATCTGAAATGCCTATCGGCACCCATTTTTAAAATGCCAATCGGCAACTATATCTGAAATGCCTATCGGCACCTATAACTGAAATGTCTATCGCCACCTATTTTTGAAATGCCTATCGGAAACTACATCTGAAATGCCTATCAGCACCTATATTTGAAATGCCTATCGGCAACCATATCTGAAATGCCTATCGCCACTTATATTTGAAATACATATCGGCTTATTGAAATGCCTATCGGAAACCATATCTGGAATGCCTATCGGCACCTTTATTTGAAATGCCTATCGGCTTCTATATCTGAAATGCCTATCGGCACCTATTTTTAAAATGCCAATCGGCAACTATATCTGAAGTGCCTATCGGCACCTATATCTGAATTGCCTATCGGCACCTATTTTTGAAATGCCTATCGAAAACTACATCTAAAATGCCTATCAGCACCTATATTTGAAATGCCTATCGGCAACCACATCAGATATGCCTATCGGCACCTATATCTGAAATGCCTTTCGGCATTTATATCTGAAATGCCTATCAGAACCTATATTTTAAATGCCTATCGGCAACTATATCTGATATGCCTATCGGCACCTATATCTGAAATGCCTATCGGCACCTATTTTTGAAATGCCTATCGGAAACTACATCTAAAATGCCTATCAGCACCTATTTTTAAAATGCCAATCGGCAACTATATCTGAAATGCCTCTCGGCACCTATATCTGAAATACCTATCGGCACCTATTTTTGAAATGCCTATCGGAAACTACATCTGAAATGCCTATCAGCACCTATATTTGAAATGCCTATCGGCAACCATATCGGGAATGCCTATCGGCACCTATATTTGAAATGCCTATCGGCTTTTATATCTGAAATGCCTATCGGCACCTATTTTTAAAATGCCAATCGGCACCTATATCTGAAATGCCTATCGGCACATATTTTTGAAATGCCTTTCGGAAACTACAACTGAAATGCCTATCTGCTCCTGTATTTGAAATGCCTATCGGCAACCATATCTGTAATACCCATTGACACCTATATTTGAAATACCTATCGGCTTCTATTTCTGAAATGCCTATCGGCACCTGTTGTTAAAATGCCAATCGGCAACTATATCTTAAATGCCTATCGGCACCTATATCTGAAATGCCTATCGGCATCAATTTTTGAAATGCCTATCGGAAACTACATCTAAAATGCCTATCAGCAGCACCTTTATTTGAAATGCCTATCGGCAACTATATCTGGAATGCCTATCGGCACCTATATTTGAAATGCCTATCGGCGTCTATATCTGAAATGCCTATCGGCACCTATTTTTAAAATGCCAATCGGCAACTATATCTGAAATGCCTATCGGCACCTATTTTTAAAATGCCAATCGGCAACTATATCTGAAATGCCTATCGGCACCTATTTTTGAAATGCCTATCGGAAACTACATCTGAAATGCCTATCAGCACCTATATTTGAAATGCCTATCGGCAACCATATCTGAAATGCCTTCAGCACCTATATTTGAAATACCTATCGGCTTCTCTATCTGAAATGCCTATCGGCACCTATTTTTAAAATGCCAATCGGCAACTATATCTGTAATGCCTATCGGCACCTATATCTGAAATGCCTATCGGCACCTATTTTTGAAATGCCTATCGAAAACTACATCTGAAATGCCTATCAGCATCAATATTTGAAATGCCTATCGGCAACCATAACTTGAATGCCTATCGGCACCTATATTTGAAATGCCTATCGGCTTCTATATCTGAAATGCCTATCGGCACCTATTTTTAAAATGCCAATTGGCAACTATATCTGAAATGCCTATCGGCACCTATATCTGAAATGCCTATCGGCACCTATTTTTGAAATGCCTATCGGAAACTACATCTGAAATGCCTATCAGCACCTATATTTGAAATGCCTATCGGCTTCTATATCTGAAATGCCTATCGGCACCTATTTTTAAAATGCCAATCGGCAAATATATCTGAAGTGCTTATCGGCACCTATATCTGAAATGCCTATCGGCACCTATTTTTGAAATGCCTATCGAAAACTACATCTGAAATGCCTATCAGCACCTATATTTGAAGTGCCTATCGGCAACCACTTCAAAAATGCCTATCGGCACCTATATCTGAAATGCCTTTCGGCATTTATATCTGAAATGCCTATCGTCACCTATATTTTAAATGCCTATCGGCACCTATATTTTAAATGCCTATCGGCAACTATATCTGATATGCCTATCGGCACCTATATCTGAAATGCCTATCGGCACCTATTTTTGAAATGCCTATCGGAAACTACAATCTAAAATGCCTATCGGCACCTATTTTTAAAATGCCAATCGACAACTATAACTGAAATGCCTATCGGCACCTATATCTGAAATGCCTATCGGCACCTATTTTGGAAATGCCTATCGGAAACTACATCTAAAATGCCTATCGGCACCTATTTTTAAAATGCCAATCGGCAACTATAACTGAAATGCCTATCGGCACCTACATCTGAAATGCCTATCGGCACCTATTTTTGAAATGCCTATCGGAAACTACATCTGAAGTGCCTATCAGCACCTATATTTGAAATGCCTATCGGCAACCATATCTGAAATGCCTATCGACACCTATATTTGAAATACCTTCGGCTTCTATGTCTGAAATGCCTATCGGCACCTATTTTTAAAATGCCAATCGGCAACTATATCTGAAATGCCTATCGGCACCTATATCTGAAATGCCTATCGGCACCTATTTTTGAAATTCCTATCGGAAACTACATCTGAAATGCCTATCAGCACCTATATTTGAAATGCCTATCGGCAACCATATCTGGAATGCCTATCGGCACCTATATTTTAAATGCCTATCGGCTTCTATATCTGAAATGCCTATCGGCACCTATTTTTAAAATGCCAATCGGCAACTATATCTGAAATGCCTATCGGCACCTATATCTGAAATGCCTATTGGCACCAATTTTTGAAATGCCTATCGGAAACTACATCTGAAATGCCTATCAGCACCTATATTTGAAATGCCTATCGGCAAACATATCTGGAATGCCTATCGGCACCTATATTTGAAATGCCTATCGGCTTCTATATCTGAAATGCCTATCGACACCTATTTTTAAAATGCCAATCGGCAACTATATCTGAAATGCCTATCGGCACCTATATCTGAAATGCCTATCGGCACCTATTTTTTAAATGCCTATCGGAAACTACATCTGAATTGCCTATCAGCACCTATATTTGAAATGCTTATCGGCAACCATATCTGGAATGCCTATCGGCACCTATATTTGAAATGCCTATCGGCTTCTATATCTGAAATGCCTATCGGCACCTATTTTTAAAATGCCAATCGGCAACTATATCTGAAATGCCTATCGGCACCTATATCTGAAATGCCTATCGGCACCTATTTTGGAAATGCCTATCGGAAACTACATCTAAAATGCCTATCAGCACTTATATTTGAAATGCCTATCGGCAGCCATATCTGGAATGCCTATCGGCACCTATATTTGAAATGCCTATCGGCTTCCATATCTGAAATGCCTATCGGCACCCATTTTTAAAATGCCAATCGGCAACTATATCGGAAATGCCTATCGGCACCTATATCTGAAATGCCTATCGCCACCTATTTTTGAAATGCCTATCGGAAACTACATCTGAAATGCCTATCAGCACCTATATTTGAAATGCCTATCGGCAACCATATCTGAAATGCCTATCGACACCTATATTTGAAATGCTTATCGGCAACCATATCTGGAATGCCTATCGGCACCTATATTTGAAATGCCTATCGGCTTCTATATCTGGAATGCCTATCGGCACCTATTTTTATAATGCCAATCGGCAACTATCTCTTAAATGCCTATCGGCACCTATATCTGAAATGCCTATCGGCACCTATTTTGGAAATGCCTATCGGAAACTACATCTAAAATGCCTATCAGCACTTATATTTGAAATGCCTATCGGCAGCCATATCTGGAATGCCTATCGGCACCTATATTTGAAATGCCTATCGGCTTCCATATCTGAAATGCCTATCGGCACCCATTTTTAAAATGCCAATCGGCAACTATATCGGAAATGCCTATCGGCACCTATATCTGAAATGCCTATCGCCACCTATTTTTGAAATGCCTATCGGAAACTACATCTGAAATGCCTATCAGCACCTATATCTGAAATGCCTATCGGAAACTACATCTGAATTGCCTATCAGCACCTATATTTGAAATGCTTATCGGCAACCATATCTGGAATGCCTATCGGCACCTATATTTGAAATGCCTATCGGCTTCTATATCTGGAATGCCTATCGGCACCTATTTTTATAATGCCAATCGGCAACTATCTCTTAAATGCCTATCGGCACCTATATCTGAAATGCCTATCGGCACCAATTTTTGAAATGCCTATCGAAAACTACATCTGAAATGCCTATCAGCACCTATATTTGAAATGCCTATCGGCAACCATATCTGGAATGCCTATCGGCACCTATATTTGAAATGCCTATCGGCTTCTATATCTGAAATGCCTATCGGCACCTATTTTAAAAATGCCAATCGGCAACTATATTTGAAATGCCTATCGGCGCCTATATCTGAAATGCCTATCGGCACCTATTTTTGAAATGCCTATCAGAAACTACATCTGAAATGCCTATCAACTCCTATATTTGAAATGCCTATCGGCAACTATATCTGGAATGCCTATCGGCACCTATATGTGAAATGCCTATCGACTTCTATATCTGAAATGCCTATCGGCATTTATATCTGAAATGCCCCTCGACACTTATATTTGAAATGCCTATCGGCACCTATATTTTAAGTGCCTATCGGCAACTATATCTGATATGCCTATCGGCACCTATATCTGAAATGCCTATCGGCACCTTTTTTTAAAATGCCAATCGGCAACTATATCTGAAATGCCTATCGGCACCTATATCTGAAATGCCTATCAGCACCAATTTTTGAAATGCCTATCGGAAACTACATCTGAAATGCCTATCAGCACCTATATTTGAAATGCCTATCGGCAACCATATCTGGAATGCCTATCGGCACCTATATTTGAAATGCCTATCGGCTTCTATATCTGAAATGCCTATTGACACCTATTTTTAAAATGCCAATTGGCAACTATATCTGAAATGCCTATCGGCACCTATATCTGAAATGCCTATCGGTACCTATTTTTGAAATGCCTATCGGAAACTACATCTGAAATGCCTATCAGCACTTATATTTGAAATGCCTTTCGGCAACCATATCTGGAATGCCTATCGGCACCTATATTTGAAATGCCTATCAGCTTCTATATCTGAAATGCCTATCGGCACCTATATTTAAAATGCCAATCGGCAACTATATCTGAAGTGCCTATCGGCACCTATATCTTAAATGCCTATCGGCACCTATTTTTGAAATGCCTATCGAAAACTACATCTGAAATGCCTATCAGCACCTATATTTGAAATGCCTATCGGCACCTATTTTTAAAATGCCAATCGGCAACTATATCTGAAATGCCTATCGGCACCTATATCTGAAATGCCTATCGGCACCTATTTTGGAAATGCCTATCGGAAACTACATCTAAAATGCCTATCAGCACTTATATTTGAAATGCCTATCGGCAACTATATCTGGAATGCCTATCGGCACCTATATTTGAAATGCCTATCGGCTTCTATATCTGAAATGCCTATCGGCACCTATTTTTAAAATGCCAATCGGCAACTATATCTGAAATGCCTATCGGCACCTATATCTGAAATGCCTATCGGCACCTATTTTGGAAATGCCTATCGGAAACTACATCTAAAATGCCTATCAGCACTTATATTTGAAATGCCTATCGGCAACTATATCTGGAATGCCTATCGGCACCTATATTTGAAATGCCTATCGGCTTCTATATCTGAAATGCCTATCGGCACCTATTTTTAAAATGCCAATCGGCAACTATATCTGAAGTACCTATCGGCACCTATATCTTAAATGCCTATCGGCACCTATTTTTGAAATGCCTATCGATAACTACATCTGAAATGCCTATCAGCACCTATATTTGAAATGCCTATCGGCAACCATATCTGGAATGCTTATCGGCACCTATATTTTAATTCCTATCGGCTTCTATATCTGAAATGCCTATCGGCACCTATTTTTAAAATGCCAATCGGCAACTATATCTGAAATGCCTATCGGCACCTATATCTGAAATGCCTATCGGCACCTATTTTTGAAATGCCTATCGGAAACTACATCTGAAATGCCTATCAGCACCTATATTTGAAATGCCTATCGGCAACCATATCTGGAATGCCTATCGGCACCTATATTTGAAATGCCTATCGGCTTCTATATCTGAAATGCCTATCGGCACCTATTTTTAAAATGCCAATCGGCAACTATATCTGAAATGCCTATCGGCACCTATATCTAAAATGCCTATCGGCACCTATTTTTGAAATGCCTATCGGAAACTACATCTGAAATGCCTATCAGCAACTATATTTGAAATGCCTATCGGCAACCATATCTGGAATGCCTATCGGCACCTATATTTGAAATGCCTATCGGCTTCTATATCTGAAATGCGTATCGGCACCTCTTTTTAAAATGCCAATCGGCAATTATATTGAAATGCCTATCGGCACCTATATCTGAAATGCCTATCGGCACCTATTTTGGAAATGCCTATCGGAAACTACATCTAAAATGCCTATCAGCACTTATATTTGAAATGCCTATCGGCAACCATATCTGGAATGCCTATCGGCACCTATATTTGAAATGACTATCGGCTTTTATATCTGAAATGCCTATCGGCACCCATTTTTAAAATGCCAATCGGCAACTATATCTGAAATGCCTATCGGCACCTATAACTGAAATGTCTATCGCCACCTATTTTTGAAATGCCTATCGGAAACTACATCTGAAATGCCTATCAGCACCTATATTTGAAATGCCTATCGGCAACCATATCTGAAATGCCTATCGCCACTTATATTTGAAATACATATCGGCTTATTGAAATGCCTATCGGAAACCATATCTGGAATGCCTATCGGCACCTTTATTTGAAATGCCTATCGGCTTCTATATCTGAAATGCCTATCGGCACCTATTTTTAAAATGCCAATCGGCAACTATATCTGAAGTGCCTATCGGCACCTATATCTGAATTGCCTATCGGCACCTATTTTTGAAATGCCTATCGAAAACTACATCTAAAATGCCTATCAGCACCTATATTTGAAATGCCTATCGGCAACCACATCAGATATGCCTATCGGCACCTATATCTGAAATGCCTTTCGGCATTTATATCTGAAATGCCTATCAGAACCTATATTTTAAATGCCTATCGGCAACTATATCTGATATGCCTATCGGCACCTATATCTGAAATGCCTATCGGCACCTATTTTTGAAATGCCTATCGGAAACTACATCTAAAATGCCTATCAGCACCTATTTTTAAAATGCCAATCGGCAACTATATCTGAAATGCCTCTCGGCACCTATATCTGAAATACCTATCGGCACCTATTTTTGAAATGCCTATCGGAAACTACATCTGAAATGCCTATCAGCACCTATATTTGAAATGCCTATCGGCAACCATATCGGGAATGCCTATCGGCACCTATATTTGAAATGCCTATCGGCTTTTATATCTGAAATGCCTATCGGCACCTATTTTTAAAATGCCAATCGGCACCTATATCTGAAATGCCTATCGGCACATATTTTTGAAATGCCTTTCGGAAACTACAACTGAAATGCCTATCAGCTCCTGTATTTGAAATGCCTATCGGCAACCATATCTGTAATACCCATTGACACCTATATTTGAAATACCTATCGGCTTCTATTTCTGAAATGCCTATCGGCACCTGTTGTTAAAATGCCAATCGGCAACTATATCTTAAATGCCTATCGGCACCTATATCTGAAATGCCTATCGGCATCAATTTTTGAAATGCCTATCGGAAACTACATCTAAAATGCCTATCAGCAGCACCTTTATTTGAAATGCCTATCGGCAACTATATCTGGAATGCCTATCGGCACCTATATTTGAAATGCCTATCGGCGTCTATATCTGAAATGCCTATCGGCACCTATTTTTAAAATGCCAATCGGCAACTATATCTGAAATGCCTATCGGCACCTATTTTTAAAATGCCAATCGGCAACTATATCTGAAATGCCTATCGGCACCTATTTTTGAAATGCCTATCGGAAACTACATCTGAAATGCCTATCAGCACCTATATTTGAAATGCCTATCGGCAACCATATCTGAAATGCCTTCAGCACCTATATTTGAAATACCTATCGGCTTCTCTATCTGAAATGCCTATCGGCACCTATTTTTAAAATGCCAATCGGCAACTATATCTGTAATGCCTATCGGCACCTATATCTGAAATGCCTATCGGCACCTATTTTTGAAATGCCTATCGAAAACTACATCTGAAATGCCTATCAGCATCAATATTTGAAATGCCTATCGGCAACCATAACTTGAATGCCTATCGGCACCTATATTTGAAATGCCTATCGGCTTCTATATCTGAAATGCCTATCGGCACCTATTTTTAAAATGCCAATTGGCAACTATATCTGAAATGCCTATCGGCACCTATATCTGAAATGCCTATCGGCACCTATTTTTGAAATGCCTATCGGAAACTACATCTGAAATGCCTATCAGCACCTATATTTGAAATGCCTATCGGCTTCTATATCTGAAATGCCTATCGGCACCTATTTTTAAAATGCCAATCGGCAAATATATCTGAAGTGCTTATCGGCACCTATATCTGAAATGCCTATCGGCACCTATTTTTGAAATGCCTATCGAAAACTACATCTGAAATGCCTATCAGCACCTATATTTGAAGTGCCTATCGGCAACCACTTCAAAAATGCCTATCGGCACCTATATCTGAAATGCCTTTCGGCATTTATATCTGAAATGCCTATCGTCACCTATATTTTAAATGCCTATCGGCACCTATATTTTAAATGCCTATCGGCAACTATATCTGATATGCCTATCGGCACCTATATCTGAAATGCCTATCGGCACCTATTTTTGAAATGCCTATCGGAAACTACAATCTAAAATGCCTATCGGCACCTATTTTTAAAATGCCAATCGACAACTATAACTGAAATGCCTATCGGCACCTATATCTGAAATGCCTATCGGCACCTATTTTGGAAATGCCTATCGGAAACTACATCTAAAATGCCTATCGGCACCTATTTTTAAAATGCCAATCGGCAACTATAACTGAAATGCCTATCGGCACCTACATCTGAAATGCCTATCGGCACCTATTTTTGAAATGCCTATCGGAAACTACATCTGAAGTGCCTATCAGCACCTATATTTGAAATGCCTATCGGCAACCATATCTGAAATGCCTATCGACACCTATATTTGAAATACCTTCGGCTTCTATGTCTGAAATGCCTATCGGCACCTATTTTTAAAATGCCAATCGGCAACTATATCTGAAATGCCTATCGGCACCTATATCTGAAATGCCTATCGGCACCTATTTTTGAAATTCCTATCGGAAACTACATCTGAAATGCCTATCAGCACCTATATTTGAAATGCCTATCGGCAACCATATCTGGAATGCCTATCGGCACCTATATTTTAAATGCCTATCGGCTTCTATATCTGAAATGCCTATCGGCACCTATTTTTAAAATGCCAATCGGCAACTATATCTGAAATGCCTATCGGCACCTATATCTGAAATGCCTATTGGCACCAATTTTTGAAATGCCTATCGGAAACTACATCTGAAATGCCTATCAGCACCTATATTTGAAATGCCTATCGGCAAACATATCTGGAATGCCTATCGGCACCTATATTTGAAATGCCTATCGGCTTCTATATCTGAAATGCCTATCGACACCTATTTTTAAAATGCCAATCGGCAACTATATCTGAAATGCCTATCGGCACCTATATCTGAAATGCCTATCGGCACCTATTTTTTAAATGCCTATCGGAAACTACATCTGAATTGCCTATCAGCACCTATATTTGAAATGCTTATCGGCAACCATATCTGGAATGCCTATCGGCACCTATATTTGAAATGCCTATCGGCTTCTATATCTGAAATGCCTATCGGCACCTATTTTGGAAATGCCTATCGGAAACTACATCTAAAATGCCTATCAGCACTTATATTTGAAATGCCTATCGGCAGCCATATCTGGAATGCCTATCGGCACCTATATTTGAAATGCCTATCGGCTTCCATATCTGAAATGCCTATCGGCACCCATTTTTAAAATGCCAATCGGCAACTATATCGGAAATGCCTATCGGCACCTATATCTGAAATGCCTATCGCCACCTATTTTTGAAATGCCTATCGGAAACTACATCTGAAATGCCTATCAGCACCTATATTTGAAATGCCTATCGGCAACCATATCTGAAATGCCTATCGACACCTATATTTGAAATACCTATCGGCTTATTGAAATGCCTATCGGCAACCATATCTGGAATGCCTATCGGCACCTATATTTGAAATGCCTATCGGCTTCTATATCTGAAATGCCTATCGGCACCTATTTTAAAAATGCTAATCGGCAACTATATCTAAAGTGCCTATCGGCACCTATATCTGAATTGCCTATCGGCACCTATTTTTGAAATGCCTATCGAAAACTACATCTGAAATGCCTATCAGCACCTATATTTGAAATGCCTATCGGCAACCACATTAGATATGCCTATCGGCACCTATATCTGAAATGCCTTTCGGCATTTATATCTGAAATGCCTATCGACACCTATAATTGAAATGCCTATCAGCACCTATATTTTAAATGCCTATCGGCAACTATATCTGATATGCCTATCGGCACCTATATCTGAAATGCCTATCGGCACCTATTTTTGAAATGCCTATCGGAAACTACATCTAAAATGCCGATCGGCACCTATTTTTAAAATGCCAATCGGCAACTATATCTGAAATGCCTCTCGGCACCAATATCTGAAATACCTATCGGCACCTATTTTTGAAATGCCTATCGGAAACTACATCTGAAATGCCTATCAGCACCTATATTTGAAATGCCTTTCGGCAACCATATCTGAAATGCCTATCGACACCTATATTTGAAATACCTATCGGCTTCTATATCTGAAATGCCTATCGGCACCTATTTTTAAAATGCCAATCGGCAACTATATCTGAAATGTCTATCGGCACCTATATCTGAAATGCCTATCGGCACCAATTTTTGAAATGCTTATCGGAAACTACATCTGAAATGCCTATGAGCACCTATATTTGAAATGCCTATCGGCAATAATATCTGGAATGCCTATCGGCACCTATATTTGAAATGCCTATCGGCTTCTATATCTGAAATGCCTATCGACACCTATTTTTAAAATGCCAATTGGCAACTATATCTGAAATGCCTATCGGCACCTATATCTGAAATGCCTATCGGTACCTATTTTTGAAATGCCTATCGGAAACTACATTTGAAATGCCTATCAGCACTTATATTTGAAATGCCTATCGGCAACCATATCGGGAATGCCTATCGGCACCTATATTTGAAATGCCTATCGGCTTCTATTTCTGAAATGCCTATCGGCACCTATTTTTAAAATGCCAATCGGCACCTATATCTGAAATGCCTATCGGCACATATTTTTGAAATGCCTTTCGGAAACTACAACTGAAATGCCTATCTGCTCCTATATTTGAAATGCCTATCGGCAACCATATCTGAAATACCCATTGACACCTATATTTGAAATACCTATCGGCTTCTATATCTGAAATGCCTATCGGCACCTGTTTTTAAAATGCCAATCGGCAACTATATCTGAAATGCCTATCGACATCAATTTTTGAAATGCCTATCAGAAACTACATCTAAAATGCCTATCAGCACCTTTATTTGAAATGCCTATCCGCAACCATATCTGGAATGCCTATCGGCACCTATATTTGAAATGCCTATCGGCTTCTATATCTGAAATGCCTATCGGCACCTATTTTTAAAATGCCAATCGGCAACTATATCTGAAATGCCTATCGGCACCTATTTTTGAAATGCCTATCGGAAACTACATCTGAAATGCCTATCAGCACCTATATTTGAAATGCCTATCGGCAACCATATCTGGAATGCCTTCGGCACCTATATTTGAAATACCTATCGGCTTCTATATCTGAAATGCCTATCGGCACCTATTTTTAAAATGCCAATCGGCAACTATATCTGTAATGCCTATCGGCACCTATATCTGAAATGCCTATCGGCACCTATTTTTGAAATGCCTATCGAAAACTACATCTGAAATGCCTATCAGCACCAGTATTTGAAATGCCTATCGGCAACCATATCTGAAATGCCTATCGACACCTAAATTTGAAATACCTATCGGCTTCTATATCTGAAATGCCTATCGGCACCTATTTTTAAAATGCCAATCGGCAACTATATCTGAAATGCCTATCGGCACCTATATCTGAAATGCCTATCGGCACCAATTTTTATAATGCTTATCGGAAACTACATCTGAAATGCCTATCAGCACCTATATTTGAAATGCCTATCGGCAACCATAACTGGAATGCCTATCGGCACCTATATTTGAAATGCCTATCGGCTTCTATATCTGAAATGCCTATCGGCACCTATTTTTAAAATGCCAATTGGCAACTATATCTGAAATGCCTATCGGCACCTATATCTGAAATGCCTATCGGCACTTATTTTTGAAATGCCTATCGGCAACTACATCTGAAATGCCTATCAGCACCTATATTTGAAATACCTATCGGCTTCTATATCTGATATGCCTATCGGCACCTATTTTTAAAATGCCAATCGGCAACTATATCTGAAGTGCTTATCGGCACCTATATCTGAAATGCCTATCGGCACCTATTTTTGAAATGCCTATCGAAAACTTGTCACGTCCTCTTTGGTGGTAGAACAAGAAAATATATTAGGTCGATGCTGGAGTGAGTTCGTGCAATTGGGGAAATCGACTAGCTAATATGTAGAGTCGGAGAGAGGGGTGGGTCGGGGGAAGTGATCCAGCTCTCGTTCTAAAGTAGTTGGAGATTGGGCGCGAGGACTCCTTGATCCGCAATTTCCCTCGATCACGACCTACCGGAATCCAAGCAGGTCGGCACACATCCAAAATACCTAGATGATTAAATGACGTAGTACAACCAAAATAAAAGCACGTATGGATAGCTTGAAACGTAACGGCCAATTTATTTCAACAAAAGAAAAGAACACAAATAATAAAAATATATATATATATATATAATTATAAATGTTTCGATTAAATGACCCCAAAGGTTGGCAAATAATTTTGCATACAAACTTTGCATATTAGTTCGCATATAAATTCATATAAAAATCGTATAAAAAAAAAATTCACTAATAAATTCACATAAAAAAAAAATTCGTATATAAATTCGCAGAAATTCTCAAAAATTCGTATTAAAAATTCGTCAGACAGGTTTAGTGAAGAGAAAAAAAAATTTCAATTACAATCTTCTCCTAAATAATAATACATATACCCATTATATTATATATATTCGCCGCCAAACTATAATTTGGTGTGATGAAACAAATTGACATTAACCGTCAAGAAAAAAAACACATTGATGAAATCAAATAATAATTTGGTGCGAAGTATGTTAATCTATACAATAAAATAAAATACATATAAAAATGGCGGTACAAAAAAAATGAACATGCCGAATCATTTGCCTCGGTCGATACTATGACTCAAATATTTTTCTTTTAAAACTGAACGTTTTTAATATGGGTCCCTAGATTAGATATACTGAATCGTATCAAAAAGGAATTCGGCTCACAGAAATCTAAAGATTCGATTCACTGAAATTTAAAGATTCGATTCACTGAAATTACGGGCAGAAGGCCATCTTTAACACAAGCGTTTCGATTTATACAAAAATAAAAATACAAGAAAAATTGTTAATGAATTTTACGCGGCGTAGTGAAATTAGCACGTTCAATAAAATTTTCAGCACTTACTGGTAGGTGAAGATGATGATTGGTAGAATACAGATGTGTTGCAAAAAAAAAGGTGTGGCCGACCTGTAGATTCGCGGCTTACAGCACGCAACGAGCTTGAGTTAATCCACAGCTGTAGAGATGATCGTGATGCCAATGAAGAAAAGGAAGCAACTATCTTCGCTCCAGGTTCCAGATACAGATACGGATGATGGATATTCCAAAAATTTGCAGCCAACAAATAGCCGAAATACACTTGAGATTTCAACAGATCCGGAGTCACTTTGAACTTTAATTTTGTTCCACAAAATATAAATTATGGAAAATCTTTCCAAAAATATTATAATTCACCTAACGTAATGTACGATGAAAATCACAGTTTCAACCAAGGAAACGACAATAAAAAAATTAATAGGCAAACACCTTATTCATTGACTAAAAACGGACGAATGTTCTAGAAAAACGATAAAAATCCAAAAATTGTCAGTATTTGACGAAATTACGTGACATTCAATCCACTATAGCTATCTCGTTTCATCTCATAGGGATCTCGCAATAGGTTGATCTCTGTTTTGTTCATCAGTCAAAATTTTTAATTAAACTAAATGTTATTAGTCGTTCACTTACGAAACGGATACAATCTGATAAGGGTAGTTCACCATTTTGTTGCCGCTAAATAAATAAACATCAATATAATTATTTAAAATCCGTATAATACAAATCGAAATGTAACAAACTACATCTGAAATGCCTATCAGCACCTATATTTGAAATGCCTATCGGCAACCACATCAAATATGCCTATCGGCACCTATATCTGAAATGCCTATCGGCACCTATTTTTGAAATGCCTAGCGGAAACTACATCTAAAATGCCTATCGGCACCTATATTTAAAATGCCAATCGGCAACTATAACTGAAATTCCTATCGGCACCTATATCTGAAATGCCTATCGGCAACTATTTTTGAAATGCCTATCGGAAACTACATCTGAAATGCCTATCAGCACCTTTATTTGAAATGCCTATCGGCAACCATATCTAAAATGCCTATCGACACCTATATTTGAAATACCTATCGGCTTCTATATCTGAAATACCTATCGGCACCTATTTTTAAAATGCCAATCGGCAACTATATCTGAAATGCCTATCGGCACCTATATCTGAAATGCCTATCGGCACTAATTTTTGAAATGCCTATCGGAAACTACATCTGAAATGCCTATCAGCACCTATATTTGAAATGCCTATCGGCAACCATATCTGGAATGCCTATCGGCACATATATTTGAAATGCCTATCGGCTTCTATATGTGAAATTCCTATCGACACCTATTTTTAAAATGCCAATTGGCAACTATATCTGAAATGCCTATCGGCACCTATATCTGAAATGCCTATCGGTACCTATTTTTGAAATGCCTATCGGAAACTACATCTGAAATGCCTATCAGCACTTATATTTGAAATGCCTATCGGCAACCATATCTGGAATGCCTATCGGCAACTATATTTAAAATGCCTATCGGCTTCTATATCTCAAATGCCTATCGGCACCTATTTTTAAAATGCCAATTGGCAACTATATCTGAAATGCCTATCGGCACCTATATCTGATATGCCTATCGGCACCTATTTTTGAAATGCCTATCGGAAACTACATCTAAAATGTCTATCATAACCTATATTTGAAATGCCTATCGGCAACCATATCTGAAATGCCTATCGACACCTATATTTGAAATACCTATCGGCTTCTATATCTGAAATGCCTATCGCCACCTATTTTTAAAATGCCAATCGGTAACTATATCTGAAATGCCTATCGGCACCTATATCTGAAATGCCTATCGGCACCAATTTTTGAAATGCCTATCGGAAACTACATCTGGAATGCCTATCAGCACCTATATTTGAAATGCCTATCGGCAACCATATCTGGAATGCCTATCGGCACCTATATTTGAAATGCCTATCGGCTTCTATATCTGAAATGCCTGCCTATCGACACCTATTTTTAAAATGCCAATCGGCAACTATATCTGAAATGCCTATCGGCACCTATTTTTAAAATGCCAATCAGCAACTATATCTGAAATGCCTATCGGCACCTATTTTTGAAATGCCAATCGGCAACTATAACTGAAATGCCTATCGGCACCTATATCTGAAATGTCTATCGGCACCTATTTTTGAAATACCTATCGGCAACTACATCTGAAATGCCTATCAGCACTTATATTTGAAATGCCTATCGGCAACCATATCTGAAATGCCTATCGACACCTATATTTGAAATACCAATCGGCTTCTATATCTGAAATGCCTATCGGCACCTATTTTTAAAATGCAAATCAGCAACTATATCTGAAATGCCTATCGGCACCTATTTTTGAAATGCCTATCGGAAACTACATCTGAAATGCCTATCAGCACCTATATTTGAAATGCCTATCGGCAACCATATCTGGAATGCCTATCGGCACCTATATTTGAAATGCCTATCGGCTTCTATATCTGAAATGCCTATTGGCACCTATTTTTAAAATGCCAATCAGCAACTATATCTGAAATGCCTATCGGCACCTATTTTTGAAATGCCTATCGGAAACTACATCTGAAATGCCTATCAGCACCTATATTTGAAATGCCTATCGGCAACCATATCTGGAAGGCCTATCGGCACCTATATTTGAAATGCCTATCGGCTTCTATATCTGAAATGCTTATCGGCACCTATTTTTAAAATGCCAAACGGCAACTATATCTGAAATGCCTATCGGCACCTATATCTGAAATGCCTATCGGCACCTATTTTTGAAATGCCTATCGGAAACAAAAACTGAAATGCCTATCAGCACCTATATTTGAAATGCCTATCGGCAAATATATCTCGAATGCCTATCGGCACCTATATTTGAAATGCCTATCGGCTTCTATATCTGAAATGCCTATCGGCACCTATTTTTAAAATGCCAATCGGCAACTATATCTGTAATGCCTATCGGCACCTATATCTGTTATGCCTATCGGCACCTATTTTTGAAATGCCTATCGGAAACTACATCTGAAATGCCTATCAGCACCAATATTTGAAATGCCTATTGGCAACCATATCTGAAATGCCTATCGACACCTATATTTAAAATACCTATCGGCTTCTATATCTGAAATGCCTATCGGCACCTATTTTTAAAATGCCAATCGGCAACTATATCTGAAATGCCTATCGGCACCTATATCTGAAATGCCTATCGGCACCTATTTTTGAAATGCCTATCGGAAACTACATCTGAAATGCCTATCAGCACCTAAATTTGAAATGCCTACCGGCAACCATATCTGGAATGCCTATCGGCACCTATATTTGAAATGCCTACCGGCTTCTATATCTGAAATGCCTATCGGCACCTATTTTTAAAATGCCAATCGGCAACTATATCTGAAGTGTCTATCGGCACCTATATCTGAAATGTCTATCGGCACCTATTTTTGAAATGCCTATCGAAAACTACATCTGAAATGCCTATCAGCACCTATATTTGAAATGCCTATCGGCAACCCTATCTGAAATGCCTATCGGCACCTATATTTGAAATGCCTATGGGCTTCCATATCTGAAATGCCTATCGGCACCTATTTTTAAAATGCCAATCGGCAACTATATCTGAAATGCCTATCGGCACCTATATCTGAAATGCCTATCGGCACCTATTTTTGAAATGCCTTTCGGAAACTACATCTGAAATGCCTATCTGCTCCTATATTTGAAATGCCTATCGGCAACCATATCTGAAATGCCTATCGACACCTATATTTGAAATACCTATCGGCTTCTATATCTGAAATGCCTATCGGCACCTGATTTTAAAATGCCAATCGGCAACTATATCTGAAATGCCTATCGGCACCTATATCTGAAATGCCTATCGGCATCAATTTTTGAAATGCCTATCGAAAACTACGTCTAAAATGCCTATCAGCACCTATATTTGAAATGCCTATCGGCAAACATATCTGGAATGCCTATCGGCACCTATATTTGAAATGCCTATCGGCTTCTATATCTGAAATGCCTATCGGCACCTATTTTTAAAATGCCTGTTGGCAACTATATCTGAAATGCCTATCGGCACCTATATCTAAAATGCCTATCAACACCTATTTTTGAAATGCCTATCGGAAACTACATCTAAAATGCCTATCAGCACCTATATTTGAAATGCCTATCGGCAACCATATCTGGAATGCCTATCGGCACCTATATTTGAAATGCCTATCGGTTTCTATATCTGAAATGCCTATCGGCACCTATTTTTAAAATGCCAATCGGCAACTATATCTGAAATGCCTATCGGCACATATATCTGAAATGCCTATCGGCACCTATTTTTGAAATGCCTATCGGAAACTACATCTGAAATGCCTATCAGCACCTATATTTGAAATGCCTATCGGCAACCATATCTGAAATGCCTATCGACACCTATATTTGAAATACCTATCGGCTTCTATATCTTAAATGCCTATCGACACTTATTTTTAAAATGCCAATCGGCAACTATATCTGAAATGCCTATCGGCACCTATATCTGAAATGCCTATCGGCACCTATTTTTGAAATGCCTATCGGAAACTACATCTGAAATGCCTATCAGCACCTATATTTGAAATGCCTATCGGCAACCATATCTGAAATGCCTATCGATACCTATATTTGAAATACCTATCAGCTTCTATATCTGAAATGCCTATCGGCACCTATTTTTAAAATGCCAATCGGCAACTATATCTGAAATGCCTATCGGCACCTATATCTGAAATGCCTATCGGCACCAATTTTTGTAATGCCTATCGGAAACTACATCTGAAATGCCTATCAGCACCTATATTTGAAATGTCTATCGGCAACCATATCTGGAATGCTTATCGGCACCTATATTTGAAATGCCTATCGGCTTCTATATCTGAAATGCCTATCGGCACCTATTTTTAAAATACGAATCGGCAACTATATCTGAAATGCCTATCGGCACCTATATCTGAAATGCCTATCGTCACCTATTTTTGAAATGCCAATCGGCAACTATATCTGAAATGCCTATCGGCACCTATATCTGAAATGCCTATCGGCACCAATTTTTGAAATGCCTATCGGAAACTACATCTGAAATGCCTATCAGCACCTATATTTGAAATGTCTATCGGCAACCATATCTGGAATGCTTATCGGCACCTATATTTGAAATGCCTATCGGCTTCTATATCTGAAATGCCTATCGGCACCTATTTTTAAAATACGAATCGGCAACTATATCTGAAATGCCTATCGGCACCTATATTTGAAATGCCAATCGGCAACTATATCTGAAGTGCCTATCGGCACCTATATCTGAAATGCCTATAGGCACCAATTTTTGAAATGCCTATCGGAAACTACATCTGAAATGCCTATCAGTACCTATATTTGAAATGCCTATCGGCTTCTATATCTGAAATGCCTGTCGGCACCTATTTTTAAAATGCCAATCGGCAACTATATCTGAAATGCCTATCGGCACCTATATCTGAAATGCCTATCGGCACCTATTTTTGAAATGCCTATCGGAAACTTCATCTAAAATGACTATCAGCACCTATATTTGAAATGCCTATCGGCAACCATATCTGGAATGCCTATCGGCACCTATATTTGAAATGCCTATCGGCTTCTATATCTGAAATGCCTGTCGGCACCTATTTTTAAATGCCAATCGGCAACTATATCTGAAATGACTATCGGCACCTATATCTGAAATGCCTATCGGCACCTATTTTTGAAATGCCTATCGGAAACTACATCTAAAATGCCTATCAGCACCTATATTTGAAATGCCTATCGGAAACCATATCTGGAATGCCTATCGGCACCTATATTTGAAGTGCCTATCGGCTTCTATATCTGAAATGCCTATCGGCACCTATTTTTAAAATGACAATCGGCAACTATAACCAAAGTGCCTATCAGCACCTATATCTGAAATGCCTATCGGCACCTATTTTGGAATGCCTATCGAAAACTACATCTGAAATGCCTATCAGCACCTATATTTGAAATGCCTATCGGCAACCATATCTGAAATGCCTATCGACACCTATATTTGAAATACCTATCGGCTTCTATATCTGAAATGCCTATCGGCAACTATTTTTATAATGCCAATCGGCAACTATATCTGAAATGCCTATCTGCACCTATATCTGAAATGCCTATCGGCACCTATTTTTGAAATGCCTATCGGAAACTACATCTGAAATGCCTATCAGCACCTATATTTGAAATGCCTATCGGCAACCATATCTGAAATGCCTATCGACACCTATATTTGAAATACCTATCGGCTTCTATATCTGAAATGCCTATCGGCACCTATTTTAAAATGCTAATCGGCAACTATATCTGAAATGCCTATTGGCACCTATATCTGAAATGCCTATCGGCACCAATTTTTGAAATGCCTATCGGATACTACATCTGAAATGCCTATCAGCACCTATATTTGAAATGCCTATCGGCAAACATATCTGGCTTGCCTATCGGCACCTATATTTGAAATGCCTATCGGCTTCTATATCTGAAATGCCTATCGACACCAATTTTTAAAATGCAATTTGGCAACTATATCTGAAATGCCTATCGGCACCTATATCTGAAATGCCTATCGGTACCTATTTTTGAAATGCCTATCGGAAACTACATCTGAAATGCCTATCAGCACTTATATTTGAAATGACTATCGACAACCATATCTGGAATGCCTATCGGCACCTATATTTGAAATGCCTATCGGCTTCTATATCTGAAATGCCTATCGGCACCTATTTTTAAAATGCCAATCGGCAACTATATCTAAAATGCCTATCGGCACCTATATCTGAAATGCCTATCGGCACCTATTTTTGAAATGCCTATCGGAAACTACATCTGAAATGCCTATCAGCACCTATATTTGAAATGTCTATCGGCAACCATATCTGGAATGCTTATCGGCACCTATATTTGAAATGCCTATCGGCTTCTATATCTGAAATGCCTATCGGCACCTATTTTTAAAATACGAATCGGCAACTATATCTGAAATGCCTATCGGCACCTATATCTGAAATGCCTATCGTCACCTATTTTTGAAATGCCAATCGGCAACTATATCTGAAATGCCTATCGGCACCTATATCTGAAATGCCTATCGGCACCAATTTTTGAAATGCCTATCGGAAACTACATCTGAAATGCCTATCAGCACCTATATTTGAAATGTCTATCGGCAACCATATCTGGAATGCTTATCGGCACCTATATTTGAAATGCCTATCGGCTTCTATATCTGAAATGCTTATCGGCACCTATTTTTAAAATACGAATCGGCAACTATATCTGAAATGCCTATCGGCACCTATATTTGAAATGCCAATCGGCAACTATATCTGAAGTGCCTATCGGCACCTATATCTGAAATGCCTATAGGCACCAATTTTTGAAATGCCTATCGGAAACTACATCTGAAATGCCTATCAGTACCTATATTTGAAATGCCTATCGGCTTCTATATCTGAAATGCCTGTCGGCACCTATTTTTAAAATGCCAATCGGCAACTATATCTGAAATGCCTATCGGCACCTATATCTGAAATGCCTATCGGCACCTATTTTTGAAATGCCTATCGGAAACTACATCTAAAATGACTATCAGCACCTATATTTGAAATGCATATCGGCAACCATATCTGGAATGCCTATCGGCACCTATATTTGAAATGCCTATCGGCTTCTATATCTGAAATGCCTGTCGGCACCTATTTTTAAAATGCCAATCGGCAACTATATCTGAAATGACTATCGGCACCTATATCTGAAATGCCTATCGGCACCTATTTTTGAAATGCCTATCGGAAACTACATCTAAAATGCCTATCAGCACCTATATTTGAAATGCCTATCGGAAACCATATCTGGAATGCCTATCGGCACCTATATTTGAAGTGCCTATCGGCTTCTATATCTGAAATGCCTATCGGCACCTATTTTTAAAATGCCAATCGGCAACTATAACCAAAGTGCCTATCAGCACATATATCTGAAATGCCTATCGGCACCTATTTTTGGAATGCCTATCGAAAACTACATCTGAAATGCCTATCAGCACCTATATTTGAAATGCCTATCGGCAACCATATCTGAAATGCCTATCGACACCTATATTTGAAATACCTATCGGCTTCTATATCTGAAATGCCTATCGGCACCTATTTTTATAATGCCAATCGGCAACTATATCTGAAATGCCTATCTGCACCTATATCTGAAATGCCTATCGGCACCTATTTTTGAAATGCCTATCGGAACCTACATCTGAAATGCCTATCAGCACCTATATTTGAAATGCCTATCGGCAACCATATCTGAAATGCCTATCGACACCTATATTTGAAATACCTATCGGCTTCTATATCTGAAATGCCTATCGGCACCTATTTTTAAAATGCTAATCGGCAACTATATCTGAAATGCCTATTGGCACCTATATCTGAAATGCCTATCGGCACCAATTTTTGAAATGCCTATCGGATACTACATCTGAAATGCCTATCAGCACCTATATTTGAAATGCCTATCGGCAAACATATCTGGCTTGCCTATCGGCACCTATATTTGAAATGCCTATCGGCTTCTATATCTGAAATGCCTATCGACACCAATTTTTAAAATGCAAATTGGCAACTATATCTGAAATGCCTATCGGCACCTATATCTGAAATGCCTATCGGTACCTATTTTTGAAATGCCTATCGGAAACTACATCTGAAATGCCTATCAGCACTTATATTTGAAATGACTATCGACAACCATATCTGGAATGCCTATCGGCACCTATATTTGAAATGCCTATCGGCTTCTATATCTGAAATGCCTATCGGCGCCTATTTTTAAAATGCCAATCGGCAACTATATCTAAAATGCCTATCGGCACCTATATCTGAAATGCCTATCGGCACCTATTTTTGAAATGCCTTTCGGAAACTACATCTGAAATGCCTATCTGCACCTATATTTGAAATGCCTATCGGCAACCATATCTGAAATGCCTATCGACACCTATATTTGAAATACCTATCGGCTTCTATATCTGAAATACCTATCGGCACCTGTTTTTAAAATGCCAATCGGCAACTATATCTGAAATGCCTATCGGCACCTATATCTGAAATGCCTATCGGCACCTATTTTTGAAATGCCTATCGGAAACTACATCTGAAATGCCTATCAGCACCTATATTTGAAATGCCTATCGGCAACCATATCTGAAATGCATATCGACACCTATATTTGAAATACCTATCGGCTTCTATATCTTAAATGCCTATCGGCACCTATTTTTAAAATGCCAATCGGCAACTATATCTGAAATGCCTATCGGCACCTATATCTGAAATGCCTATCGGCACCAATTTTTGAAATGCCTATCGGAAACTACATCTGAAATGCCTATCAGCACCTATATTTGAAATGTCTATCGGCAACCATATCTGGAATGCTTATCGGCACCTACATTTGACCCCCCAGGGGAGGTATTGGAATGTAGTTGCGATGGCGGTTGCGTTCCAATGCTTTTTGGGAATTAGCGGTCCCAGGTTCCTGAGCTCGCACCAGTTGGTCGTGTATTCCAGCTGGGTGAACATTGTTTGGGGACTATTATGAAGGACAGACAGTTGCAACTCTTTTCTTCTTCTGTTCTCCCTTCTTTCTGTTTGTTGATAGCGGCATGTCCCTCCGTTATGGGTACGTTATTGTTGCTGTCTCTTGTTTATAATAGTGCCCAAATAATACACCTGCGTGTTTGCCGTGCGTGGTGACCCGTAAGGAGGAAAAGGGTATCCTGGTAGTTGAGGTTTGTCTTGGACACGCCAACACACTGCTTTGGGCTCGGCTTCTTTGTAAACGGGCGGCTAGACCTAACCCAGCCTAGTCAATCGGCTAACGTCGTGGATATTAAGTATTCCGGCGGGGTGAGCCAGTATCTCTTGATGGAGTGACACCGTCTTTGGAGCTGACTATGTCGACTGTGTAGCCCTGGCGCTCTGCACCGATTTGCGGTCATCGTCCCCTTGTTGGGCTCCGTGGTGGGTGGGGCGCACGGTTGATGAAAATCATAATAAACATTATGACTTCCTACCCTCCCTTAACCAGCCCTCCTTTTAAAAGAGGGCGTAATGATGAAAATTTAGATTTGTTGTTTGGTAACGACACATTAACTGTGACTCCATGTAACAGATATTTAGTTATGAGTAAAATAACCGGAAATTTCAATAGTGACAGTCCTTTTTACATTAATAAACATCTCGATGGCTTATTTGGAAATTTTAAAAGTGTTAAAAAGTTGCGTGACGGATGTTTACTAATTGAAACATCATCCCAACGTCAAGCTGATAAGGTATTGTCTTGCAAAAGCATTAAAGCTTCAGACATGACTACTGACGTACCAGTGAAAATAGACCTACATAAGCAGTTAAATTTTTCTAAAGGTAGGATCTATTGTTACGATCTACTCAACTGCTCGGTCGAAACAATAAGAGACGAGTTAAAAGATCAAGGTGTGACTGAAGTTTATAGGATTCATGCTCGTCGAGACGGTCAGCTA
Source organism: Venustoraphidia nigricollis (assembly GCA_034508555.1). Classification (NCBI taxonomy): domain Eukaryota; kingdom Metazoa; phylum Arthropoda; class Insecta; order Raphidioptera; family Raphidiidae; genus Venustoraphidia; species Venustoraphidia nigricollis. Next base: position 81,597 of record JAVRKA010000325.1, read on the forward strand.
GTACCGACTCCATCCCACATACTGACATTTTGTACACCACATCCTCCATCGACGATCCAAGCCGCCTATTATAAACTCCAAGTACATCCTTATATTCCGTCGCCTCTTCGCTGCTATAAATGCCAGAAATTTGGACATTCGCAGAATAATTGTAGCTCCGCCAGCATCTGTGCAAACTGCAGTCAAAGTATGCATGAAGATCAACCTTGCAAAAGGAAGTCTCTGTGTGTGAACTGCAATGGTGCTCATTCTGCCAGATCTAAAGAATGCCCTAAATTTAAGGAAGAATTTAAAATATAGGAAATTAGAACATCCTTGAAAATTTCATTCGCAGAGGCGAAACGTAAATATAAGGAGGAAACTGCGCCTTCATTTTCCCGATCTTTTGCTAACGTCACTGGTACTCCTGTCAAAAAAGTTGACATGTCCACTCAGACATGTGATATGTCAACACAGACCATTGAAATTTCCCCTAGTACTTCTAAAACTGTCGAAAGCAAAATTATCAAAGAGGTTAAAGTTAAAAGTATAAAAAAGAACCCGGCTAATCGATCTAGATCGCCGGTAAAAAAGATCAAATCACCGATAAAAAAATCTAAAGTCATCCTGAACCGTAATAACACTAAAAGTATGACCATCAGTCGTGTTACCAGCAGCTCATCAGAATCTGCGATGGACGAATGTCCTCCTCCGCATTATCGAAATGATGCGAGGGGGAAAACATAATGAGGCAGTGTCTGTATTTTCAAATTTTATCCATTCAATTTCCTACAGTGGAATATGAACGGATTCTATGTCCACTTAAGTGAACTAAAATTACTGCTCAACGATCATAATGCTACCGCTGTTAGCTTACAGGAAACACATCTAAAAGACATCAACACTCCAGTTCTCCGTGGCTTTGCCATTTACCGTAAAGATAAACCATTTGCCGAACGAGCAAGCGGCGGAGTCGCTGTCATAGTTAGAAATAGTGTGTTTTCGGAAAATGTCTCGATACGATCTGATTTGCAGGTCATCGCCGTCAGAATTTTTGCGCCGAAACCGGTTACTTTGTGTTCAATATACATTTCTCCGACAGAACAACTGACACTCGCAAGTATTGTGTCTGTGATCGATCAGCTTCCACGCCCCTTTATCATCATGGGGGACTTTAACGCCCATAACCCCACTTGGGGTTCAAATCACTTGGATGCTCGTGGAAGACTGATGGAGACGTTGATTCTGAATTTGAACCTGGTAATATTGAACACGGGTACTAATACACATTTTTCGGCAGCAAATAGGACATTTTCAGCTATTGATCTCACTCTCTGCTCTTCTTCTATCGCCCCATCCTGTGAATGGGAAGTAAATGCCGATCTCTGTGGAAGTGATCATTTTCCAATCATTTGTCGGGCTCTTTCATTCCATGTGGATGAGAGACGCTCCCCGAAATGGATAATACGACAAGCGAATTGGTCACTTTTTCAAGAAGCGCTCGATATCGGCGAAATGAACTTTGGCAACGTCGACGCAGCTGTAGAGCATTTCACGGATGCGGTAATCGAGGCAGCTTCGGCTGCGATCCCACGCACGTCGACAACACCACGACGCGTGCCCGTTCCCTGGTGGAACGAGACCTGTCGGGAGGCCATCCGTGGACGTCGAAAGGCTCTCCGTCACTTCAAAAATAATATGACGGACGAGAATCGGATAATTTTCATGCAGAAGCGTTCCGTTGCCAGACGTATCATAGCAGAGAGTAAAAAGCAGTCGTGGACCGAGTTCGTATCCACTATAAGAAGTTCTACTCCCGCCCGCGAAGTGTGGGAAAAAATCCGGAGGATTTCTGGCAAACAGAGTTATAATCACGTTTCGGGATTGATAATGGACAATGACGTTATAACGTCACCTGCCGAGGTGTCAGATTACATGGGTTCATGCTACGCAAGAGTTTCTAGTTCCACTAATTACCTCGGGAGTTTTTTGGCTCAGAAAACCTTAGCGGAACAAGTAACATTGAACTTCTCATCGCCGAACGATGAGAATTATAATGCATCATTCACCTCGTGGGAACTACAGTCGAGTTTGCGCGATTGCCATGATACTTCTCCAGGACCAGACGACATCCATTATCAATTTTTGAAAAGGCTACCTCCCTCCGGTTTTGCATTCCTTCTCAAGATGTTCAACTTGATTTGGTCATCGAACATGTTTCCATCCGCTTGGTACAACTCTATTGTAGTGCCGTTGTTGAAGCCGGGAAAAGACCGTAAACAAGCTTCCAGTTATCGTCCTGTTTCTCTAACCAGTTGTTTGTCAAAACTCCTCGAACGGATGATCAACCGACGATTAATCTGGATCCTTGAATCTAGACGCTTGATCACGAACGCCCAGTGCGGCTTTCGAAAACACCGTTCGACGATGGATCATCTCGTCCGGTTGGAGTCTGCAATACAGGACGCTTTTCTAAATAAACAGCACTTGCTGGCTGTCTTTTTCGATCTCGAAAAGGCTTATGACACTACATGGCGGTATGGGATACTCCGCACACTACACAATTGGGGTATCAAAGGACATCTTGGGAAGTTTATAAGTAACTTTTTATCTGAGCGTCATTTTCAGGTACGTATCGGCAACACGTTGTCTAATGACTTTATACAGGAGAACGGTGTGCCACAGGGTTCTGTACTCAGTGTCACTCTTTTTTCCATCGCTATTAATGGCATAATTGAGAGCATCCCAACAACTGTAGAGTCATCGCTCTATGTTGACGACTTGGCGATTTACTGTTCGTCAAAGTACATTCGTACTGCACAACGTCATCTGCAATTGGCCATTAATAGCATACAGCGCTGGACAACCGACAACGGTTTTAATTTTTCCGTTGAGAAAACCCAGTGTGTGCACTTTTGCAGGACTCGTGGTTGTTATCAGGAACCGTTCTTGTATCTGTACGGCACGTACATTTCTGTGCAAAACAGTGCCCGTTTTCTTGGGCTTACCTTGGACCGATCGTTAAACTGGAAGGCGCATATTAATATTTTAAAGCGAAAATCGATGTCCTCGATTAATATTTTAAAAATTTTATCCGGCACCACTTGGGGAGCGGACCGTACGGTTATGCTGCGAATCTATCGGGCACTCGTACGGTCTAAACTGGATTACGGTAGCATAGTGTATGACTCTGCGCGTGAGTCGTACATACGAACACTAAATGCCGTCCATCACGCTGGAGTTCGACTATCTACTGGAGCGTTTCGATCCAGCCCAGTAGTCAGCATTCTTGCTGAAAGCGGAGAGCTTCCGTTGAACATCAGGCGGAAAAGAAACATAATTTCTTACGCTTCCAAGCTCCGTAGTCAACCTGATCACCCTACATATAGTTGTGTATTCGAACCTCGTTTTTCTTCTCTGTACAGACGGAAAAGAAATGCTACTCTTCCCCTCGGTATCAGGTTGGCGAATCATCTGAACGAACTTCAGTTAGTGCTTCCTAGAACGCTAAGAGTTGGACGCAATTCTGTGCCTCCGTGGCTTATCCCTCAGCCCATCGTCGATATGTCATTGTCGGTGTATCAACGCGATACAACTACTCCAGAATTCTATCGTCAACTGTTCCTTAATTGGTTAGACCAAAATCGAGACTTCCGTCCCGTTTATACAGACGGATCGAAGTCTCACGATCAAGTCGGCTGTGCGTTCGTCACCGATAACGAGAGTTACGGTTATAAACTGTCTCAGCAATGCAGTATTTTTACTGCGGAGCTATTTGCAATTATGCAATCCTTGAGACATGTTCATGGCCCGAATAAGTATGTCATTTGCAGCGATTCTTTGAGTGGTCTTCAGGCTATACAGTGTTTGTATCCTAGTCATACGCTGATATGCTTAATTCAGGACAAATTGTATTCCCTGCGGAGAGGTGGAACCATTGTCCGTTTTTGTTGGATTCCCGGTCACATGGGGATCCGGGGGAACGAACTGGCAGACACTGCTGCCAAAGACGCTGCAAGTAACGGACAAAATGTGTTTTGCGTTATCGGTGACGATCTGAAAAATGGACTTAAAACAGCAGTCCAAAAGGTGTGGAAAGACGAATGGAGTACGACGATAGAAAACAAACTAAGAACAATTAAACCTACAGTTGACCCCTGGATCACATCTTGTCGTTCCTCCAGGTGGGAGGAAGTATTACTCACACGACTTCGCATCGGTCACTGTAGGCTGACGCACGGTTTTCTAATGGCTCGTGAGGAACCGCCCATCTGTGAGACGTGTGACACTCGTGTCACCGTCTCACACATTTTAATCGAGTGTGTCCAGTTCAGGGACACACGACAGCGGATCGGATTGTCAGGTGATCTGTCGGTTATTTTAGGAAATGATCCTGACAATGTCAATCTGCTGTTTCGTTTTTTAAAAGAAACCGGTCTCGACCGGTATCTATGATTTTATTTATTTATTTATTGATCGTTTTGTTTTTTGTTATTGTATTGTTTTGTTTTTTGTTATAGTATCGTTTTGTTTTATGTTTTTATAATTATTATATATACATTGACTATTGTCATATTTTTATAGACGCTGATAACCTCAGATGTTGAGCGTCTATAATCTACAATCTATCTATCTATCTATCTTTCGGCATTTATATCTGAAATGCCTATCGACACCTATATTTGAAATGCCTATCGGCACCTATATTTTAAATGCCTATCGGCAACTATATCTGATATGCCTATCGGCACCTATATCTGAAATGCCTATCGGCACCTATTTTTGAAATGCCTATCGGAAACTACATCTAAAATGCCTATCGGCACCTATTTTTAAAATGCCAATCGGCAACTATATCTGAAATGCCTATCGGCACCTATATCTGAAATGCATATCGGCACCTATTTTTGAAATGCCTATCAGAAACTACATCTGAAATGCCTATCAGCACCTATATTTGAAATGCCTATCGGCAACCATATCTGAAATGCCTATCGACACCTATATTTGAAATACCTATCGGCTTCTACATCTGAAATGCCTATCGGCACCTATTTTTAAAATGCCAATCGGCGACTATATCTGAAATGCCTATCGGAACCTATATCTGAAATGCTAATCGGCACCAATTTTTGAAATGCCTATCGGAAACTACATCTGAAATGCCTATCAGCACCTATATTTGAAATGCCTATCGGCAACCATATCTGAAATGCCTATCGACACCTATATTTGAAATACCTATCGGCTTCTATATCTGAAATGCCTATCGGCACCTATTTCTAAAATGCCAATCGGCAACTATATCTGAAATGCCTATCGGCACCTATATCTAAAATGCCAATCGGCACCAATTTTTGAAATGCCTATCGGAAACTACATCTGAAATGCCTATCAGCACCTATATTTAAAATGCCTATCGGCAACCATATCTGGAATGCCTATCGGCACCTATATTTGAAATGCCTATCGGCTTCTATATCTGAAATGCCTATCGGCTTCTATATCTGAAATGCCTACCAACACCTATTTATAAAATGCCAATTGGCAACTATATCTGAAATGCCTATCGGCACCTATATCTGAAATGCCTATCGGTACCTATTTTTGAAATGCCTATCGGAAACTACATCTGAAATGCCTATCGGCATCTATATTTAAAATGCCTATCGGCAACCATATCTGGAATGCCTATCGGCACCTATATTTGAAATGCCTATCGGCTTCTATATCTGAAATGCCTATCGGCACCTATTTTTAAAATGGCTATCGGAAACTATATCTGAAATGCCTATCGGCACCTATATCATAAATGCCTATCGGCACCTATTTTTGAAATGCCTATCGGAAACTACATCTGAAATGCCTATCAGCACCTATATTTGAAATGCCTATCGGCAACCATATCTGGAATGCCTATCGGCACCTTTATTTGAAATGCCTATCGGCTTCTATATCTGAAATGCCTATCGGCACCTATTTTTAAAATGCCTATCGGAAACTACATCTGAAATGCCTATCAGCACCTATATTTGAAATGCCTATCGGCAACCATATCTAAAATGCCTATTGGCACCTATATTTGAAATGCCTATCGGCTTCTATATCTGAAATGCCTATCGGCACCTATTTTTAAAATGGCTATCGGCAACTATATCTAAAATGCCTATCGGCACCTATATCTGAAATGCTTATCGGCACCTCTTTTTGAAATGCCTATCGGAAACTACATCTGAAATGCCTATCAGCACCTATATTTGAAATGCCTATCGGCAACCATAACTGGAATGCCTATCGGCACTTATATCTGAAATGCCTATCGGCACCTATTTTTGAAATGCCTATCGGAAACTACATCTGAAATGCCTATCAGCACCTATATTTGAAATGCCTATCGGCAACCATATCTGGAATGCCTATCGGCACCTATATTTGAAATGCCTATCGGCTTCTATATCTGAAATGCCTATCGGCACCTATTTTTAAAATAGCTATCGGCAACTATATCTGAATGCCTATCGGCACCTATATCTGAAATGCCTATCGGCACCTATTTTTGAAATGCCTATCGGAAAATACATCTGAAATGCCTATCAGCACCTATATTTGAAATGCCTATCGGCAACCATATCCGGAATGCCTATCGGCACCTATATTTGAAATGCCTATCGGCTTCTATATCTGAAATGCCTATCGGCATTTATTTTTAAAATGCCAATCGGCAACTATATCTGAAATGCCTATCGGCACCTATATCTGAAATGCCTATCGGCACCTATTTTTGAAATGCCTATCGGAAACTACAACTGAAATGCCTATCAGCACTTATATTTGAAATGCCTATCGGCAACCACATCAGAAATTCCTATCGGCACCTATATCTGAAATGCCTTTCGGCATTTATATCTGAAATGCCTATCGACACCTATATTTGAAATGCCTATCGGCACCTATATTTTAAATGCCTATCGGCAACTATATCTGATAAGCCTATCGGCACTTATATCTGAAATGCCTATCGGCACCTATTTTTGAAATGCCTATCGGAAACTACATCTAAAATGCCAATCGGCACCTATTTTTAAAATGCCAATCGGCAACTATATCTGAAATGCCTATCGGCACCTATATCTGAAATGCCTTTCGGCTCATATTTTTGAAATGCCTATCGGAAACTACATCTGAAATTGCCTATCAGCACCTATATTTGAAATGCCTATCGGCAACCATATCTGAAATGCCTATCGACACCTATATTTGAAATACCTATCGGCTTCTATATCTGAAATGCCTATTGGCAACTATTTTTAAAATGCCAATGGGCAACTATATCTGAAATGCCTATCGGCACCTATATCTAAAATGCCAATCGGCACCAATTTTTGAAATGCCTATCGGAAACTACATCTGAAATACCTATCAGCACCTATATTTAAAATGCCTATCGGCAACCATATCTGGAATGCCTACCGGCACCTATATTTGAAATGCCTATCGGCTTCTATATCTGAAATGCCTATCGGCACCTATTTTTAAAATGGCTGTCGGCAACTATATCTGAAATGCCTATCGGCACATATATCTGAAATGCCTATCAGCACCTATTTTTGAAATGCCTATCGGAAACTACATCTGAAATGCCTATCAGCACCTATATTTGAAATTCCTATCGGCAACCATATCTGGAATGCCTATCGGCACCTATATTTGTAATGCCTATCGGCTTCTATATCTGAAATGCCTATCGGCACCTATTTTTAAAATGCCTATCGGAAACTACATCTGAAATGCCTATCAGCACCTATATTTGAAATGCCTATCGGCAACCATATCTGGAATGCCTATCGGCACTTATATTTAAAATGCCTATCGGCTTCTATATCTGAAATGCCTATCGGCACCTATATCTGAAATTCCTATCGGCACCTATTTTTGAAATGCCTATCGGAAACTACAATTGAAATGCCTATCAGCACCTATATTTGAAATGCCTATCGGCAACCATATCTGGAATGCCTATCTGCACCTATATTTGAAATGCCTATCGGCTTCTATATCTGAAATGCCTATCGGCAACTATATCTGAAATGCCTATCGGCACCTATATCTAAAATGCCTATCGGCACCTATTTTTGAAATGCCTATCGGAAACTACATCTGAAATGCCTATCAGCACCTATATTTGAATTGCCTATCGGCAACCATATCTGGAATGCCTAACGGCACCTATATTTAAAATGCCTATCGGCTTCTATATCTGAAAGAGCTATCGGCACCTATTTTTAAAATGCATATCGGCAACTATATCTGAAAAGCCTATCGGCACCTATATCTGAAATGCCTATCAGCACCTATTTTTGAAATGCCTATCGGAAACTACAACTGAAATGCCTATCAGCACCTATATTTGAAATGCCTATCGGCTTCTATATCTAAAATGCCTATCGGCACCTATTTTTAAAATGCCATACGGAAACTATATCTGAAATGCCTATCGGCACCTATATCTGAAATGCCTATCGGCACCTATTTTTGAAATGCCCATTGGAAACTACATCCGAAATACTTATCAGCACGTATATTTGAAATGCCTATCGGCAACCACATCAGAAATGCTTATCGACACCTATATCTGAAATGCCTTTCGGCATTTTATTTGAAATGCCTATCGACACCTATATTTGAAATGCCTATCGGCACCTATATTTTAAATGCCTATCGGCAACTATATCTGATATGCCTATCGGCACCTATATCTGAAATGCCGATCGGCACCTATTTTTGAAATGCCTATCGGAAACTACATCTAAAATGCCTATCGGCACCTATTTTTAAAATGCCAATCGGCAACTATATCTGAAATGCCTATCGGCACCTATATCTGAAATGCCTATCGGCACCTATTTTTGAAATGCCTATCGGAAACTACATCTGAAATGCCTATTAGCACTTATATTTGAAATGCCTTTCGGCAACCACATCAGAAATGCCTATCGGCACCTATATCTGAAATGCCCTTCGGCATTTATATCTGAAATGCCTATCGACACCTATATTTGAAATGCCTATCGGCACCTATATTTTAAATGCCTATCGGCAACTATATCTGATATGCCTATCGGCACCTATATCTGAAATGCCTATCGGCACCTATTTCTGAAATGCCTATCGGAAACGACATCTAAAATGCCTATCGGCACCTATTTTTAAAATGCCAATCAGCAACTATAACTGATGTGCCTATCGGCACCTATATCTGAAATGCCTATCGGCACCTATTTTTGAAATGCCTATCGGAAACTACATCTGAAATGCCTATCAGCACCTATATTTGAAATGCATATCGGCAACCATATCTGAAATACCTATCGACACCTATATTTGAAATACCTATCGGCTTCTATACCTGAAATGCCCATCGGCACCTATTTTAAAAATGCCAATCTGCAACTATATCTGAAATGCCTATCGGCACCTATATCTGAAATGCCTATCGGCACCAATTTTTGAAATGCCTATGGGAAACTACATCTGAAATGCCTATCAGCACCTATATTTGAAATGCCTATCAGCACCTATATTTGAAATGCCTATCGGCAACCATATCTGGAATGCCTATCGGCACCTATATTTGAAATGCCTATCGGCTTCTATATCTGAAATGCCTATCGACACCTATTTTTAAAATGCCAATTGGCAACTATATCTGAAATGCCTATCGGCACCTATATCTGAAATGCCTATCGGTACCTATTTTTGAAATGCCTATCGGAAACTACATCTGAAATGCCTCTCAGCACCTATATTTGAAATGCCTATCGGCAACCATATCTAAAATGCCTATCGACACCTATAATTGAAATACCTATCGGCTTCTATATCTTAAATGCCTATCGGCACCTATTTTTAAAATGCCAATCGGTAACTATATCTGAAATGCCTATCGGCACCTATATCTGAAATGCCTATCGGCACCAATTTTTGAAATGCCTATCGGAAACTACATCTGGAATGCCTATGAGCACCTATATTTAAAATGCCTATCGGCAACCATATCTGGAATGCCTATCGGCACCTATATTTGAAATGCCTATCGGCTTCTTTATCTGAAATGCCTATCGACACCTATTTTTAAAATGCCAATCGGCAACGATATCTGAAATGCCTATCGGCACCTATATCTGAAATGCCTATCGGCATCAATTTTTGAAATGCCTATCGGAAACTACATCTAAAATGCCTATCAGCACCTACATTTGAAATGCCTATCGGCAACCATATCTGTAATGCCTATCGGCACCTATATCTGAAATGCCTATCGGCACCTATTTTTGAAATGCCTATCGGAAACTACATCTGAAATGCCTATCAGCACCAATATTTGAAATGCCTATCGGCAACCATATCTGAAATGCCTATTGACATCTATATTTGAAATACTTATCGGCTTCTATATCTGAAATGCCTATCGACACCTATTTTTAAAATGCCAATCGGCAACCATATCTGAAATGCCTATCGGCACCTTTATTTGAAATGCCAATCGGCAACCATATCTGAAATGCCTATCGGCACCTATATTTGAAATGCCAATCGGCAACTATAACTGAAATGCCTATCGGCACCTATATCTGAAATGCTTATCGGCACCTATATTTGAAATGCCAATCGGCAACTATAACTGAAATGCCTATCGGCACCTATATCTGAAATGCCTATCGGCACCTATTTTTACATGCCTATCGGAAACTACATCTGAAATGCCTATCAGCACCTATATTTGAAATGCCAATCGGCACAAAAATCAGAAATACCTATCGGCATTTATATCTGAAATGCCTTTCGGCATGTATATCTGAAATGCCTATCGGCACCTACATTGAAATGCCTATCGGCACCTATATTTTAAATGCCTATCGACAACTATATCTGATATGCCTATCGGCACCTATATCTGAAATGCTTATCGGCACCTATTTTTGAAATGCCTATCGGAAACTACATCTGAAATGCCTATCGGCTCCTATTTTTAAAATGCCAATCGGCAACTATATCTGAAATGCCTATCCGTACCTATATCTGAAATGCCTATCGGCAACCAAATCAGAAATGCCTATCGGCACCTATATTTGAAATGCCTATCGGCAACCATATCTGAAATGCCTATCGACACCTATATTTGAAATACCTATCGGCTTCTATATCTGAAATGCCTATCGGCACCTATTTTTAAAATGCCAATCGGCAACTATATCTGAAATGCCTATCGGCACCTATATCTGAAATGCCTATCGGCACCTATTTTTGAAATGCCTATCAGAAACTACATCTGAAATGCCTATCAGCACCTATATTTGAAATGCCTATCGGCAACCTTATCTGGAATCCCTATCGGCACCTATATTTGAAATGCCTATCGACTTCTATATCTGAAATGCCTATCGGCATCTTTTTTTTTAAATGCCAATCGGCAACTATATCTGAAATGCCTATCGGCACCTATATCTATGATGCCTATCGGCACCTATTTTTGAAATGCCTATCGAAAACTACATCTGAAATGCCTATCAGCACCTATATTTGAAATGCCTATCGGCAAACATATCTGGAATGCCTATCGGCACCTATATTTAAATTGCCTATCGGCATCTATATCTGAAATGCCTATCGGCACCTATTTTTAAAATGCCAATCGGCAACTATATCTGAAATGCCTATCGGCATCTATATCTGAAATGCCTTTTGGCACCTTTTTTTGAAATGCCAATCGGAAACTACATCTGAAATGCCTATCAGCACCTATATTTGAAATGCCTATCGGCACAAAAATCAGAAATACCTATCGGCATTTATATCTGAAATGCCTTTCGGCATGTATATCTGAAATGCCTATCGGCACCTACATTGAAATGCCTATCGGCACCTATATTTTAAATGCCTATCGACAACTATATCTGATATGCCTATCGGCACCTATATCTGAAATGCCTATCGGCACCTATTTTTGAAATGCCTATCGGAAACTACATCTAAAATGCCTATCGTCTCCTATTTTTAAAATGCCAATCGGCAACTATATCTGAAATGCCTATCCGTACCTATATCTGAAATGCCTATCGGCAACCAAATCAGAAATGCCTATCGGCACCTATATTTGAAATGCCTATCGGCAACCATATCTGAAATGCCTATCGACACCTATATTTGAAATACCTATCGGCTTCTATATCTGAAATGCCTATCGGCACCTATTTTTAAAATGCCAATCGACAACTATATCTGAAATGCCTATCGGCACCTATATCTGAAATGCCTATCGGCACCTATTTTTGAAATGCCTATCAGAAACTACATCTGAAATGCCTATCAGCACCTATATTTGAAATGCCTATCGGCAACCTTATCTGGAATCCCTATCGGCACCTATATTTGAAATGCCTATCGACTTCTATATCTGAAATGCCTATCGGCATCTTTTTTTTAAATGCCAATCGGCAACTATATCTGAAATGCCTATCGGCACCTATATCTATGATGCCTATCGGCACCTATTTTTGAAATGCCTATCGAAAACTACATCTGAAATGCCTATCAGCACCTATATTTGAAATGCCTATCGGCAAACATATCTGGAATGCCTATCGGCACCTATATTTAAATTGCCTATCGGCTTCTATATCTGAAATGCCTATCGGCACCTATTTTTAAAATGCCAATCGGCAACTATATCTGAAATGCCTATCGGCATCTATATCTGAAATGCCTATCAGCACCTATTTTTGAAATGCCAATCGGAAACTACATCTGAAATGCCTATCAGCATCTATATTTGAAATGCCTATCGGCAACCATATCTGAAATGCCTATCGACACCTATATTTGAAACACCTATCGGCTTCTATATCTTAAATGCCTATCGGCACCTATTTTTAAAATGCCAATCGGCAACTATATCTGAAATGCCTATCGGCACCTATATCTGAAATGACTATCGGCACCTATTTTTGAAATTCCTATCGGAAACTACATCTGAAATGCCTTTCAGCACCTATATTTGAAATGCCTATCGGCAACCATATCTGAAATGCCTATCGACACCTATATTTGAAATACCTATCGGCTTCTATATCTGAAATGCCAATCGGCACCTATTTTTAAATGCCAATCGGCAACTAAATCTGAAATGCCTATCGACACCTGTATCTGAAATGCCTATCGGCACCAATTTTTGAAATGCCTATCGGAAACTACATCTGAAATGCCTATCAGCACCTATATTTGAAATGCCTATCGGCAAATATATCTGGAATGCCTATCGGCACCTATATTTGAAATGCCTATCGGCAAATATATCTGGAATGCCTATCGACACCTATTTTTAAAATGCTAATCGGTAACTATATCTGAAATGCCTATCGGCACCTATATCTGAAATGCCTATCGGCACCTATATCTGAAATGCCTATCGGCACCTATTTTTAAAATGCCAATCGGCAACTATATTTGAAATGCCTATCAGCACCTATATCTGAAATGCCTATCGGAAACTACATCTGAAATGCCTATCGGCACCTATTTTTAAAATGCCAATCGGCAATTATATCTGAAATGCCTATCGGCACCTATATTTGAAATGCCTATCGGCAACCATATCTTAAATGCCTATCGACACCTATATTTGAAATACCTATCGGCTTCTATATCTGAAATGCCTATCGGCACCTATTTTTAAAATGCCAATCGGCAACTATATCTGAAATGCCCATCGGCACCTATTTTTAAAATGCCATTCGGAAACTACATCTGAAATGCCTATCAGCACCTATATTTGAATTGCCTATCGGCAACCACATCAGAAATGCCTATTGGCACCTATATCTGAAATGCCTTTCGGCATTTATATATTTGAAATGCCTATCGGCACCTATATTTTAAATGCCTATCGGCAACTATATCTGATATGCCTATCGGCACCTATATCTGAAATGCCTATCGACACCTATATTTGAAATGTCTATCGGCACCTATATTTTAAATGCCTATCGGCAACTATATCTGATATGCCTATCGGCACCTATATCTGAAATGCCTATCGGCACCTGTATCTGAAATGCCTATCGGCACCTATTTTTGAAATGCCTATTGGAAACTACATCTGAAATGCCTATCAGCACCTATATTTGAAATGCCTATCGGCAACCATATCTGAAATGCCTATCGACACCTATATTTGAAATACCTATCGGCTTCTATATCTCAAATGCCTATCGGCACCTATATTTGAAATGCCTATCGGCAACCATATCTGAAATGCCTATCGACACCTATATTTGAAATACCTATCGGCTTCTATATCTGAAATGCCAATCAACACCTATTTTTAATATGCCAATCGGCAACTATATCTGAAATGCCTATCGGCACCTATATCTGAAATGCCTATCGGCACCAATTTTTGAAATGCCTATCGGAAACTACATCTGAAATGCCTATCAGAACCTATATTTGAAATGCCTATCGGCAACCATATCTGGAATGCTTATCGGCACCTATATTTGAAATGCCTATCGGCTTCTATATCTGAAATGCCTTTCGGCACCTATTTTAAAAATGGCTATCGGCAACTATATCTGAAATGCCTATCGGCACCTATATCTTGAATGCCTATCTACACCTATTTTTGAAATGCCTATCGGAAACTACATCTGAAATTCCTATCAGATCCTATATTTGAAATGCCTATCGGCAACCATATCTGGAATGCCTATCGGCACCTATATTTGAAATGCCTATCGGCTTCTATATCTGAAATGCCTATCGGCACCTATTTTTAAAATGCCTATCGGCACCTATATCTGAAATGCCTATCGGCACCTATTTTTGAAATGCCTATCGGAAACTACATCTGAAATGCCTATCAGCACCTATATTTGAAATGCCTATCGGCAACCATATTTGGAATGCCTATCGGCACCTATATTTGAAATGCCTTTCGGCTTCTATATCTGAAATCCCTAGCGGCACCTATTTTTAAAATGCCAATCGGCAACTATATCTGAAGTGCCTATCGGCACCTATATTGAAATGCCTATCGGCACCTATTTTTGAAATGCCTATCGAAAACTACATCTGAAATGCCTATCAGCACCTATATTTGAAATGCCTATCGGCAACCACATCAGAAACGCCTATCGGCACCTATATCTGAAATGCCTTTCGGCACCTTTTTTTAAAATGCCAATAGGCAACTATATCTGAAATGACTATCGGCACCTATATCTGAAATGCCTATCGGCACCTATTTTTGAAATGCCTTTCGGAAACTACATCTGAAATGCCTATCTGCTCCTATATTTGAAATGCCTATCGGCAACCATATCTGAAATGCCTATCGACACCTATATTTGAAATACCTATCGGCTTCTATATATGAAATGCCTATCGGCACCTGTTTTTAAAATGCCAATCGGCAACTATATCTGAAATGCCTATCGGCACCTATATCTGAAATGCCTATCGGCATCAATTTTTGAAATGCCTATCGGAAACTACATTAAAAATGCCTATTAGCACCTATATTTGAAATGCCTATCGGCAACCATATCTGGAATGCCTATAGGCACCTATATTTGAAATGCCTATCGGCTTCTATATTTGAAATGCCTATGGGCACCTATTTTTAAAATGCCAATCGGCAACTATATCTGAATTGCCTATCGGCACCTATATCTCAAATGCCTATCGGCACCTATTTTTGAAATGCGTATCGGAAACTACATCTGAAATGCCTATCAGCACCTATATTTAAAATGCCTATCAGCAACCATATCTGGAATGCCTATTAGCACCTATATTTGAAATGCCTATCGGCTTCTATATCTTAAATGCCTATCGGCACCTATTTTTAAAATGCCAATCGGCGACTATATCTGTAATGCCTATCGGAACCTATATCTGAAATGCCTATCGGCACCTATATTCGAAATGCCTATCGGAAACTTCATCTGAAATGCCTATCAGCACCTATATTTGAAATGCCTATCGGAAACTACAACTGAAATGCCTATCAGCACATATATTTGAAATGCCTATCGGCAACCATATCTGGAATGCCTATCGGCACCTATATTTGAAATGCCTATCGGCTTCTATATCTGAAATGCCTATCGGCACCTATTTTTAAAATGCCATACGGAAACTATATCTGAAATGACTATCGGCACCTAAATCTGAAATGCCTATCGGCACCTATTTTTGAAATGCCTATTGGAAACTACATCCGAAATACTTATCAGCACTTATATTTGAAATGCCTATCGGCAACCATATCTGGAATGCCTATCGGCACCTATATTTGAAAAGCCTATCGGCTTCTATATCTGAAAAGCCTATCGGCACCTATTTTTAAAATGCCAATCGGCAACTATATCTGTAGTGCCTATCGGCACCTATATCTGAAATGCCTATCGGCACCTATATCTGAAATGCCTATCGGCACCTATTTTTGAAATGCCTATCGAAAACTACATCTGAAATGCCTATCAGCACCTATATTTGAAATGCCTATCGGCAACCACATCAGAAATGCCTATCGACACCTATATCTGAAATGCCTTTCGGCATTTATATTTGAAATGCCTATCGACACCTATATTTGAAATGCCTATCGGCACCTATATTTTAAATGCCTATCGGCAACTATATCTGATATGCCTATCGGCACCTATATCTGAAATGCCGATCGGCACCTATTTTTGAAATGCCTATCGGAAACTACATCGAAAATGCCTATCGGCACCTATTTTTAAAATGCCAATCGGCAACTATATCTGAAATGCCTATCGGCACCTATATCTGAAATGCCTATCGGCACCTATTTTTGAAATGCCTATCGGAAACTACATCTGAAATGCCTATCAGCACTTATATTTGAAATGCCTTTCGGCAACCACATCAGAAATGCCTTTCGGCACCTATATCTGAAATGCCCTTCGGCATTTATATCTGAAATGCCTATCGACACCTATATTTGAAATGCCTATCGGCACCTATATTTTAAATGCCTATCGGCAACTATATCTGATATGCCTATCGGCACCTATATCTGAAATGCCTATCGGCTCCTATTTTTGAAATGCCTATCGGAAACTACATCTAAAATGCCTATCAGCACCTATTTTTAAAATGCCAATCGGCAACTCTATCTGAAATGCCTATCGGCACCTATGTCTGAAATGCCTATCGGCACCTATTTTTTTATGCCAATCGGCAACTATATCTGAAATGCCTATCAGTACCTATATTTGAAATGCCTATCGACAACCATATCTGGAATGTCTATCGGCACCTATATTTGAAATGCCTATCGACATCTATATCTGAAATGCCTTTCGGCACCTATTTTTAAAATGATAATCGGCAACTATATCTGAAATGCCTATCGGCACCTATATATGAAATGCCTTTTGGCACCTATTTTTGAAATGCCTATCGGGAACTACATCTGAAATGCCTATCAGCACCTATATTTGAAATGCCTATCGGCAACCATATCCGGAATGCCTATCGGCGCCTATATTTGAAATGCCTATCGGCTTCTATATCTAAAATGCCTATCGGCACCTATTTTTAAAATGCCAATCAGCAACTATATCTGTAATGCCTATCGGCACCTATATCTGAAATGAGTATCGGGACCTATTTTTGAAATGCCTATCGGAAAATACATCTGAAATGCCTATCAGCACCTATATTTGAAATGCCTATCGGCAACCATATTTGGAATGCCTATCGGCACCTATATTTGAAATGCCTATCGTCTTCTATATCTGAAATGCCTAGCGGCACCTATTTTTAAAATGCCAATTCGCAACTATATCTGAAGTGCCTATCGGCACCTATATTGAAATGACTATCGGCACCTATTTTTGAAATGCCTATCGAAAACTACATCTGAAATGCTTATCAGCCCCTATATTTGAAATGCCTATCGGCAACCACATCAGAATGCCTATCGGCACCTATATCTGAAATGCCTTTCGGCATTTATATCTGAAATGCCTATCGACACCTATATTTAAAATGCCTATCGGCACCTATATTTTAAATGCCTATCGGCAACTATATCTGATATGCTTATCGGCACCTATATCTGAAATGCTATCGGCTCCTATTTTTGAAATGCCTATCGAAAACTACATCTAAAATGCCTATCGGCACCTATTTTTAAAATGCCAATCGGCAACTATATCTGAAATGCCTATCGGCACCTATATCTGAAATGCCTATCGGCACCTATTTTTGAAATGCCTATCGGAAACTACATCTGAAATGCCTATCAGCACCTATATTTGAAATACCTATCGGCAACCATATCTGAAATGCCGATCGACACCTATATTTGAAATACCTATCGGCTTCTATATCTGAAATGCCTATCGACACCTATTTTTAAAATGCCAATTGGCAACTATATCTGAAATGCCTATCGGCACCTATATCTGAAATCCCTATCGGTACCTATTTTTGAAATGCCTATCGGAAACTACATCTGAAATGCCTATCAGCACTTATATTTGAAATGCCTATCGGCAACCATATCTGGAATGCCTATCGGCACCTATATTTGAAATGCCTATCGGCTTCTATATCTGAAATGCCTATAGGCACCTATTTTTAAAATGCAAATCAGCAACTATATCTGAAATGCCTATCGGCACCTATATCTGAAATGCCTATCGGCACCTATTTTTGAAATGTCTTTCGGAAACTACTTCTGAAATGCTTATCTGCTCCTATATTTGAAATGCCTATCGGCAACCATATCTGAAATGCCTATCGACACCTATTTTTAAAATGCCAATCGGCAACTATATATGAAATGCCTATCGGCACCTATATCTGAAATGCCTATCGACACCTATTTTTGAAATGCCTATCGGAAACTACATCTGAAATGCCTATCAGCACCTATATTTGAAATGCCTATCGGCAACCATATCTGAAATGCCTATCGACACCTATATTTGAAATACCTATCGGCTTCTATATCTGAAATGCCTATCAACACCTATTTTTAAAATGCCAATCGGCAACTATATCTAAAATGCCTATCGGCACCTATATCTGAAATGCCTATCGGCACCAATTTTTGAAATGCCTATCGGAAACTACATCTGAAATGCCTATCAGTACCTATATTTGAAATGCCTATCGGCAACCATATCTGGAATGCTTATCGGCACCTATATTTGAAATGCCTATCGGCTTCTATATCTGAAATGCCTATCGGCACCTATTTTTAAAATGGCTATCGGCAACTATATCTGAAATGCCTATCAGCACCTATATCTGGAATGCCTATCGGCACCTATTTTTGAAATGCCTATCGGAAAATCCATCTGAAATGCCTATCAGCACCTATATTTAAAATGCCTATCGGCAACCATATTTGGAATGCCTGTCGGCACCTATATTTGAAATGCCTATCGGCTTCTATATCTGAAATGCCTAGCGGCACCTATTTTTAAAATGCCAATCGGCAACTATATCTGAAATGCCTATCGGCACCTATATTGAAATGCCTATCGGCACCTATTTTTGAAATGCCTATCGAAAACTACATCAGAAATGCCTATCAGCACCTATATTTGAAATGCCTATCGGCAACCACATCAGAAATGCCTATCGGCAACTATATCTGAAATGCCTTTCGGCATTTATATCTGAAATGCCTATCGACACCTATATTTGAAATGCCTATCGGCACCTATATTTTAAATGCCTATCGGCAACTATATCTGATATGCCTATCGGCACCTATATCTGAAATGCCTATCGGCACCTATTTTTGAAATGCCTATCGGAAACTACATCTTAAATGCCTATCGGCACCTATTTTTAAAATGCAAATCGGCAACTATATCTGAAATGCCTATCGGCACCTATATCTGAAATGCCTATCGGCACCTATTTTTGAAATGCCTATCGGAAACTACATCTGAAATGCCTATCAGCACCTATATTTGAAATGCCTATCGGCAACCATATCTGGAATGCCTATCGGCACCTATATTTGAAATGCCTATAGGCTTCTATATCTGAGATGCCTATCGACACCTATTTTTAAAATGCCAATTGGCAACTATATCTGAAATGCCTATCGGCACCTATATCTGAAATGCCTATCGGCACCTATTTTTGAAATGCCTATCGGAAACTACATCTGAAATGCCTATCAGCACTTATATTTGAAATGCCTATCGGCAACCATATCTGGAATGCCTATCGGCACCTATATTTGAAATGCCTATCGGCTTCTATATCTGAAATGCCTATCGGCACCTATTTTTAAAATGCCAATCGGCAACTATATCTGAAATGCCTATCGGCACCTATATCTGAAATGCCTATCGGCACCTATTTTTGAAATGTCTTTCGGAAACTACATCTGAAATGCCTATCTGCTCCTATATTTGAAATGCCTATCGGCAACCATATCTGAAATGCCTATCGACACCTATATTTGAAATACCTATCGGCTTCTATATCTGAAATGCCTATCGGCACCTGTTTTTAAATTGCCAATCGGCAACTATATCTGAAAAGCCTATCGGCACCTATTTTTGAAATGCCTATCGGAAACTACATCTAAAATGCCTATCGGCACCTATTTTCAAAATGCCAATCGGCAACTATATCTGAAATGCCTATCCGCACCTATATCTGAAATGCCTATCGGCACCAATTTTTTAAATGCCTATCAGAAACTACTTCTAAAATGCCTATCAGCACCTATATTTGAAATGCCTATCGGCAACCATATCTGGAATGCCTATCGGCACCTATATTTGAAATGCCTATCGGCTTCTATATCTGAAATGCCTATCGACATCTATTTTTAAAATGCCAATTGGCAACTATATCTGAAATACCTATCGGCACATATTTTTGAAATGCCTATCGGAAACTACATCTAAAATGCCTATCGGCACCTATTTTTAAAATGCAAATCGGCAACTATATCTGAAATGCCTATCGGCACCTATATCTGAAATGCCTATCGGCACCTATTTTTGAAATGCCTATCGGAAACTACATCTGAAATGCCTATCAGCACCTATATTTGAAATGCCTATCGGCAACCATATCTGGAATGCCTATCGGCACCTATATTTGAAATGCCTATAGGCTTCTATATCTGAGATGCCTATCGACACCTATTTTTAAAATGCCAATTGGCAACTATATCTGAAATGCCTATCGGCACCTATATTTGAAATGCCTATCGGTACCTATTTTTGAAATGCCTATCGGAAACTACATCTGAAATGCCTATCAGCACTTATATTTAAAATGCCTATCGGCAACCATATCTGGAATGCCTATCGGCACCTATATTTGAAATGCCTATCGGCTTCTATATCTGAAATGCCTATCGGCACCTATTTTTAAAATGCCAATCGGCAACTATATCTGAAATGCCTATCGGCACCTATATCTGAAATGCCTATCGGCACCTATTTTTGAAATGTCTTTCGGAAACTACATCTGAAATGCCTATCTGCTCCTATATTTGAAATGCCTATCGGCAACCATATCTGAAATGCCTATCGACACCTATATTTGAAATACCTATCGGCTTCTATATCTGAAATGCCTATCGGCACCTGTTTTTTAATTGCCAATCGGCAACTATATCTGAAAAGCCTATCGGCACCTATTTTTGAAATGCCTATCGGAAACTACATCTAAAATGCCTATCGGCACCTATTTTCAAAATGCCAATCGGCAACTATATCTGAAATGCCTATCGGCACCTATATCTGAAATGCCTATCGGCACCAATTTTTTAAATGCCTATCGGAAACTACATCTAAAATGCCTATCAGCAACTATATTTGAAATGCCTATCGGCAACCATATCTGGAATGCCTATCGGCACCTATATTTGAAATGCCTATCGGCTTCTATATCTGAAATGCCTATCGACACTTATTTTTAAAATGCCAATTGGCAACTATATCTGAAATGCCTATCGGTACCTATTTTTGAAATGCCTATCGTAAACTACATCTGAAATGCCTATCAGCACTTATATTTGAAATGCCTATCGGCAACCATACCTGGAATGCCTATCGACACCTATATTTGAAATACATATCGGCTTCTATTTCTGAAATGCCTGTCGGCACCTGTTTTTAAATGCCAATCGGCAACTATATCTGAAATGCCTATCGGCACCTATATTTGAATTGCCTATCGGCATCAATTTTTGAAATGCCTATCGGAAACTACATCTAAAATGCCTATCAGCACCTATATTTGAAATGCCTATCGGCAACCATATCTGGAATGCCTATCGGCACCTATATTTGATATGCCTATCGGCTTCTATATCTGAAATGCCTATCGACACCTATTTTTGAAATGCCAATTAGCAACTATATCTGAAATGCCTATCGGCACCTATATCTGAAATGCCTATCGGTACCTATTTTTGAAATGCCTATCGGAAACTACATCTGAAATTCCTATCAGCACTTATATTTGGAATGCCTATCGGCAACCATATCTGGAATGCCTATCGGCACCTATATTTGAAATGCCTATCGGCAACCATATCTGGAATGCCTATCGGCACCTATATTTGAAATGCCTATCGGCTTCTATATCTGAAATGCCAATCGGCACCTATTTTTGAAATGTCTTTCGGAAACTACATCTGAAATGCCTATCTGCTCCTATATTTGAAATGCCTATCAGGAACTATATCCGAAATGCCTTTCGACCCCTATATTTAAAACACCTATCGGCTTCTATATCTGAAATGCCTATCGGCACCTGTTTTTAAAATGCCAATCGGCAACTATATCTGAAATGCCTATCGGCACCTATATCTGAAATGCCTATCGACATCAATTTTTGAAATGCCTATCGGAAACTACATCTAAAATGCCTATCAGCACCTATATTTGAAAAGCCTATCGGCAACCATATCTGAAATGCCTATCGGCACCTATATTTGAAATGCCTATCGGCTTCTATATCTGAAATGCCTATCGGCACCTATTTTTTAAATGCCTATCGGAAACTACATCTGAAATGCCTATCAGCACCTATATTTGAAATGCCTATCGGCAACCATATCTGGAATGCCTATAGGCACCTATATCTGAAATGCCTTTCGGCATTTATATCTGAAATGCCTATCGACACCTAAATTTGAAATGCCTATCGGCACCTATATTTTAAATGCCTATCGGCAACTATATCTGATATGCCTATCGGCACCTATATCTGAAATGCCTATCGGCACCTATTTTTGAAATGCCTATCGGAAACTACATCTAAAATGCATATCGGCACCTATTTTTCAAATGCCAATCGGCAACTATATCTGAAATGCCTATCGGCACTTATATCTTAAATGCCTATCGGCACCTATTTTTGCAATGCCTATCGGAAACTACATCTGAAATGCCTATCAGCACCTATATTTGAAATGCCTATCGGCAACCATATTTGAAATGCCTATCGACACCTATATTTGAAATACCTATCGGCTTCTATATTTGAAATGCCTATCAACACCTATTTTTAAAATGCCAATCGGCAACTATATCTGAAATGCCTATCATCACCTATATCTGAAATGCCTATCGGCACCAATTTTTGAAATGCCTATCGGAAACTACATCTGAAATGCCTATCAGCACCTATATTTGAAATGCCTATCGGCAACCATATCTGGAAAGCTTATCGGCACCTATATTTGAAATGCCTATCGGCTTCTATATCTGAAATGCCTATCGGCACCTATTTTTAAAATGCCTATCGGCACCTATATCTGAAATGCCTATCGGCACCTATTTTTGAAATGCCTATCGGAAACTACATCTGAAATGCCTATCAGCACCTATATTTGAAATGCCTATCGGCAACCATATTTGGAATGCCTATCGGCACCTATATTTGCAATGCCTTTCGGCTTTTATATCTGAAATCCCTAGCGGCACCTATTTTTAAAATGCCAATCGGCAACTATATCTGAAGTGCCTATCGGCACCTACATTGAAATGCCTATCGGCACCTATTTTTGAAATGCCTATCGAAAACTACATCTGAAATGCCTATCAGCACCTATATTTGAAATGCCTATCGGCAACCACATCAGAAACGCCTATCGGCACCTATATCTGAAATGCCTTTCGGCACCTTTTTTTAAAATGCCAATAGGCAACTATATCTGAAATTCCTATCGGCACCTATATCTGAAATGCCTATCGGCACCTATTTTTGAAATGCCTTTCGGAAACTACATCTGAAATGCCTATCAGCACCTATATTTGAAATGCCTATCGGCAACCATATCTGGAATGCCTATCGGCACCTATATTTGAAATGCCTATAGGCTTCTATATCTGAGATGCCTATCGACACCTATTTTTAAAATGCCAATTGGCAACTATATCTGAAATGCCTATCGGCACCTATATCTGAAATTCCTATCGGTACCTATTTTTGAAATGCCTATCGGAAACTACATCTGAAATGCCTATCAGCACTTATATTTAAAATGCCTATCGGCAACCATATCTGGAATGCCTATCGGCACCTATATTTGAAATGCCTATCGGCTTCTATATCTGAAATGCCTATCGGCACCTATTTTTAAAATGCCAATCGGCAACTATATCTGAAATGCCTATCGGCACCTATATCTGAAATGCCTATCGGCACCTATTTTTGAAATGTCTTTCGGAAACTACATCTGAAATGCCTATCTGCTCCTATATTTGAAATGCCTATCGGCAACCATATCTGAAATGCCTATCGACACCTATATTTGAAATACCTATCGGCTTCTATATCTGAAATGCCTATCGGCACCTGTTTTTTAATTGCCAATCGGCAACTATATCTGAAAAGCCTATCGGCACCTATTTTTGAAATGCCTATCGGAAACTACATCTAAAATGCCTATCGGCACCTATTTTCAAAATGCCAATCGGCAACTATATCTGAAATGCCTATCGGCACCTATATCTGAAATGCCTATCGGCACCAATTTTTTAAATGCCTATCGGAAACTACATCTAAAATGCCTATCAGCACCTATATTTGAAATGCCTATCGGCAACCATATCTGGAATGCCTATCGGCACCTATATTTGAAATGCCTATCGGCTTCTATATCTGAAATGCCTATCGACACCTATTTTTAAAATGCCAATTGGCAACTATATCTGAAATGCCTATCGGTACCTATTTTTGAAATGCCTATCGTAAACTACATCTGAAATGCCTATCAGCACTTATATTTGAAATGCCTATCGGCAACCATACCTGGAATGCCTATCGACACCTATATTTGAAATACATATCGGCTTCTATTTCTGAAATGCCTGTCGGCACCTGTTTTTAAAATGCCAATCGGCAACTATATCTGAAATGCCTATCGGCACCTATATTTGAATTGCCTATCGGCATCAATTTTTGAAATGCCTATCGGAAACTACATCTAAAATGCCTATCAGCACCTATATTTGAAATGCCTATCGGCAACCATATCTGGAATGCCTATCGGCACCTATATTTGATATGCCTATCGGCTTCTATATCTGAAATGCCTATCGACACCTATTTTTGAAATGCCAATTAGCAACTATATCTGAAATGCCTATCGGCACCTATATCTGAAATGCCTATCGGTACCTATTTTTGAAATGCCTATCGGAAACTACATCTGAAATTCCTATCAGCACTTATATTTGAAATGCCTATCGGCAACAATATCTGGAATGCCTATCGGAACCTATATTTGAAATGCCTATCGGCTTCTATATCTGAAATGCCTATCGGCACCTATTTTTAAAATGCCAATCGGCAACTAAATCTGAAATGCCTATCGGCACCTATATCTGAAATGCCAATCGGCACCTATTTTTGAAATGTCTTTCGGAAACTACATCTGAAATGCCTATCTGCTCCTATATTTGAAATGCCTATCAGGAACTATATCCGAAATGCCTTTCGACCCCTATATTTAAAACACCTATCGGCTTCTATATCTGAAATGCCTATCGGCACCTGTTTTTAAAATGCCAATCGGCAACTATATCTGAAATGCCTATCGGCACCTATATCTGAAATGCCTATCGACATCAATTTTTGAAATGCCTATCGGAAACTACATCTAAAATGCCTATCAGCACCTATATTTGAAAAGCCTATCGGCAACCATATCTGAAATGCCTATCGGCACCTATATTTGAAATGCCTATCGGCTTCTATATCTGAAATGCCTATCGGCACCTATTTTTTAAATGCCTATCGGAAACTACATCTGAAATGCCTATCAGCACCTATATTTGAAATGCCTATCGGCAACCATATCTGGAATGCCTATAGGCACCTATATCTGAAATGCCTTTCGGCATTTATATCTGAAATGCCTATCGACACCTAAATTTGAAATGCCTATCGGCACCTATATTTTAAATGCCTATCGGCAACTATATCTGATATGCCTATCGGCACCTATATCTGAAATGCCTATCGGCACCTATTTTTGCAATGCCTATCGGAAACTACATCTGAAATGCCTATCAGCACCTATATTTGAAATGCCTATCGGCAACCATATCTGAAATGCCTATCGACACCTATATTTGAAATACCTATCGGCTTCTATATTTGAAATGCCTATCAACACCTATTTTTAAAATGCCAATCGGCAACTATATCTGAAATGCCTATCATCACCTATATCTGAAATGCCTATCGGAAACTACATCTGAAATGCCTATCAGCACCTATATTTGAAATGCCTATCGGCAACCAAATCTGGAAAGCTTATCGGCACCTATATTTGAAATGCCTATCGGCTTCTATATCTGAAATGCCTATCGGCACCTATTTTTAAAATGCTTATCGGCAACTATATCTGAAATGCCTATCGGCACCTATATCTGAAATGCCTATCGGCACCTATTTTTGAAATGCCTATCGAAAACTACATCTGAAATGCCTACCAGCACCTATATTTGAAATGCCTATCGGCAACCATATCTGGAATGCCTATCGGCACCTATATTTGAATGCCTATCGGCTTCTATATCTGAAATGCCTATCGGCACGTATTTTTAAAATAGCTATCGGCAACTATATCTGAAATGCCTATCGGCACCTATATCTGAAATGCCTATCGGCACCTATTTTTGAAATGCCTATCGGAAACTACATCTGAAATGCCTATCAGCACCTATATTTGAAATGCCTATCGGCAACCATATCTGGAATGCTTATCGGCACCTATATTTGAAATGCCTATTGGCTTCTATATCTGAAATGCCTATCGGCACCTATTTTTAAAATGCATATCGGAAACTACATCTGAAATGCCTATCAGCACCTATATTTGAAATGCCTATCGGCAACCATATCTGGAATGCCTATCGGCACATATATTTGAAATGCCTATCGGCTTCTATATCTGAAATGCCTATCGGCACCTATTTTTAAAATGGCTATCGGCAACTATACCTAAAATGCCTATCGGCACCTATATCTGAAATGCCTATCGGCACCTATTTTTGAAATGCCTATCGGAAACTACATCTGAAATGCCTATCAGCACCTATATTTGAAATGCCTATCGGCAACCATATCTGAAATGCCTATCGGCACCTATATTTGATATGCCTATCGGCAACTATATTTGAAATGCCTATCGGCACCTATATCTGAAAAGCCTATCGGCAACTATATTTGAAATGCCTATCGGCGCCTATATCTGAAATGCCTATCGGCACCTATTTTTGAAATGCCTATCGGAAACTACAACTGAAATGCCTATCAGCACCTATATTTGAAATGCCTATCGGCAACCATATTTGGAATGCCTATCGGCACCTATATTTGAAATGCCTATCGGCTTCTATATCTAAAATGCCTAGCGGCACCTATTTTTAAAATGCCAATCGGCAACTATATCTGAAGTGCCTATCGGCACCTATATCTAAAATGCCTATCGGCACCTATTTTTGAAATGCCTATCGAAAACTACATCTGAAATGCCTATCAGCACCTATATTTGAAATGCCTATCGGCAACCACATCAGAAATGCCTATCGGCACCTATATCTGAAATGCCTTTCGTCATTTATATCTAAAATGCCTATCGACACCTATATATGAAATGCCTATCAACACCTATATTTTAAATGTCTATCGGCAACTATATCTGATAAGCCTATCGGCACCTATATCTGAAATGCCTATCGGCACCTATTTTTGAAATGCCTATCGGAAACTACATCTGAAATGCCTATCAGCACCTATATTTGAAATGCCTATCGGCAACCATATCTGAAATGCCTATCGGCACCTATATCTGAAATGCCTTTCGGCACCTATTTTTGAAATGCCTATCGGAAACTACATCTAAAATGCCTATCAGCACCTATATTTGAAATGCCTATCGGCAACCATATCTGAAATGCCTATCGACACCTATATTTGAAACACCTATCGGCTTCTATATCTGAAATGCCTATCGGCAACTATTTTTAAAATGCCAATCGGCAACTATATCTGAAATGCCTATCGGCACCTATATCTAAAATGCCAATCGGTACCAATTTTTGAAATGCCTATCGGAAACTACATCTGAAATACCTATCAGCACCTATATTTAAAATGCCTATCGGCAACCATATCTGGAATGCCTACCGGCACCTATATATGAAATGCCTATCGGCTTCTATACCTGAAATGCCTATCGGCACCTATTTTTAAAATGGCTATCGGCAACTATATCTGAAATGCCTATCGGCACCTATATCTAAAATGCCTATTAGCACCTATTTTTGAAATGCCTATCTGAAACTACATCTGAAATGCCTATCAGCACCTATATTTGAAATGCCTATCGGCAACCATATCTGGAATGCCTATCGGCACCTATATTTGAAATGCCTATCGGCTTCTATATCTGAAATGCCTATCGGCACCTATTTTTAAAATGCCCATCGGAAACTACATCTGAAATGCCTATCAGCACCTATATTTGAAATGCCTATCGGCAACCATATCTGGAATGCCTATCGGCACTTATATTTGAAATGCCTATCGGCTTCTATATCTGAAATGCCTATCGGCACCTATATCTGAAATGCCTATCGGCACCTACTTTTGAAATGCCTATCGGAAACTACATCTGAAATGCCTATCAGCACCTATATTTGAAATGCCTATCGGCAACCATATCTGGAATGCCTATCTGCACCTATATTTGAAATGCCTATCGGCTTCTATATCTGAAATGCCTATCGGCACCTATTTTTAAAATAGCTATCGGCAACTATATCTGAAATGCCTATCGGCACCTATATCTGAAAGGCCTATCGGCACCTATTTTTGAAATGCCTATCGGAAACTACATCTGAAATACCTATCAGCACCTATATTTGATATGCCTATCGGCAACTATATCTGGAATGCCTATCGGCACCTATATTTAAAATGCCTTTCGGCTTCTATATCTGAAAGGCCTATCGGCACCTATTTTTAAAATGCATATCGGCAACTATATCTGAAATGCCTATCGGCACCTATATCTGAAATGCCTATCAGCACCTATTTTTGAAATGCCTATCGGAAACTACAACTAAAATGCCAGCAGCACCTATATTTGAAATGCCTATCGGCAACCATATTTGGAATGCCTATCGGCACCTATATTTGAAATGCCTATCGGCTTCTATATCTGAAATGCCTATCGGCACCTATTTTTGAAATGCCTATCGGAAACTACAACTGAAATGCCTATCAGCACCTATATTTGAAATGCCTATCGGCAACCATATTTAAAATGCCTATCGGCACCTATATTTGAAATGCCTATCGGCTTCTATATCTGAAATGCCTGGCGGCACCTATTTTTAAAATGCCAATCGGCAACTATATCTGAAGTGCCTATCGGCA
This sequence comes from Venustoraphidia nigricollis, assembly GCA_034508555.1. Lineage (NCBI taxonomy): Eukaryota > Metazoa > Arthropoda > Insecta > Raphidioptera > Raphidiidae > Venustoraphidia > Venustoraphidia nigricollis. Next base: position 111,564 of record JAVRKA010000325.1, read on the forward strand.
CCTATATCTGAAATGCCTATCGGCACTTATTTTTGAAATGCCTATCGAAAACTACATCTGAAATGCCTATCAGCACCTATATTTGAAATGCCTATCAGCAACCACATCAGAAATGCCTATCGGCACATATATCTGAAATGCCTACCGACACCTATATTTGAAATGCCTATCGGCACCTATATTTTAAATGCCTATCGGCAACTATATCTGATATGCCTATCGGCACCTATATCTGAAATGCCTATTGGCACCTATTTTTGAAATGCCTATCGGAAACTACATCTAAAATGCATATCGGCACCTATTTTTAAAATGCCAATCGGCAACTATATCTAAAATGCCTATCGGCACCTATACTGAAATGCCTATCGGCACCTATTTTTGAAATGCCTATCGGAAACTACATCTGAAATGCCTATCAGCACCTATATTTGAAATGCCTATGGGCAACCATATCTGAAATGCCTATCAACACCTATATTAATTGAAATACCTATCGGCTTCTATATCTGAGATGCCTATCGGCACCTATTTTTAAAATGCCAATCGGCAACTATATATGAAATGCCTATCGGCACCTATATCTGAAATGCCAATCGGCACCAATTTTTGAAATGCCTATCGGAAACTACATCTGAAATGCCTATCAGCACCTATATTTGAAATGCCTATCGGCAACCATATCTGAAATGCTTATCGACACCTATATTTGAAATACCTATCGGCTTCTATATCTGAAATGCCTATCGGCACCTATTTTTAAAATGCCAATCGGCAACTATATCTGAAATGCCTATCGGCACCTATATCTAAAATGCCAATCGGCACCAATTTTTGAAATGCCTATCGGAAACAACATCTGAAATGCCTATCAGCACCTATATTTGAAATGCCTATCGACAACCATATCTGGAATGCCTATCGGCACCTACATTTGGAATGCCTATCGGCTTGTATATCTGAAATGCCTGTCGGCACCTATTTTTAAAATGCCAATCGGCAACTATATCTGAAATGCCTATCGGCACCTATATCTGAAATGCCTATCGGCACCTATTTTTGAAATGCCTATCGGAAACTACATCTGAAATGCCTATCAGCACCTATATTTGAAATGCCTATCGTCAACCATATCTGAAATGCCTATCGACCCCTATATTTGAAATACCTATCGGCTTCTATATCTGAAAAGCCTATCGGCACCTATTTTTAAAATGCCAATCGGTAACTATATCTGAAATGCCTATCGGCACCAATTTTTGAAATGCCTATCGGAAAATACATCTGGAATGCCTATCAGAACCTATATTTAAAATGCCTATCGGCAACCATATCTGGAATGCCTATCGGCACCTATATTTGAAATTCCTATCGGCTTCTATATCTGAAATGCCTATCGACACCTATTTTTAAAATGCCAATCGGCAACTATATCTGAAATGCCTATCGGCACCTATATTTGAAATGCCTATCGGCACCTATTTTTAAAATGCCTATCGGAAACTACATCTGAAATGCCTATCAGCACCTATATTTGAAATGCCTATCGGCAACAATATCTGGAATGCCTATCGGCACCTATATTTGAAATGCCTATCGGCTTCTATATCTGAAATGCCTATCGGCACCTATTTTTAAAATGGCTATCGGCAACTATACCTAAAATGCCTATCGGCACCTATATCTGAAATGCCTATCGGCACCTATTTTTGAAATGCCTATCGGAAACTACATCTGAAATGCCTATCAGCACCTATATTTGAAATGCCTATCGGCAACCATATCTGAAATGCCTATCGGCACCTATATTTGATATGCCTATCGGCAACTATATTTGAAATGCCTATCGGCACCTATATCTGAAAAGCCTATCGGCAACTATATCTGAAATGCCTATCGGCGCCTATATCTGAAATGCCTATCGGCACCTATTTTTGAAATGCCTATCGGAAACTACAACTGAAATGCCTATCAGCACCTATATTTGAAATGCCTATCGGCAACCATATTTGGAATGCCTATCGGCACCTATATTTGAAATGCCTATCGGCTTCTATATCTAAAATGCCTAGCGGCACCTATTTTTAAAATGCCAATCGACAACTATATCTGAAGTGCCTATCGGCACCTATATCTAAAATGCCTATCGGCACCTATTTTTGAAATGCCTATCGAAAACTACATCTGAAATGCCTATCAGCACCTATATTTGAAATGCCTATCGGCAACCACATCAGAAATGCCTATCGGCACCTATATCTGAAATGCCTTTCGTCATTTATATCTAAAATGCCTATCGACACCTATATTTGAAATGCCTATCAACACCTATATTTTAAATGTCTATCGGCAACTATATCTGATAAGCCTATCGGCACCTATATCTGAAATGCCTATCGGCACCTATTTTTGAAATGCCTATCGGAAACTACATCTGAAATGCCTATCAGCACCTATATTTGAAATGCCTATCGGCAACCATATCTGAAATGCCTATCGGCACCTATATCTGAAATGCCTTTCGGCACCTATTTTTGAAATGCCTATCGGAAACTACATCTGAAATGCCTATCAGCACCTATATTTGAAATGCCTATCGGCAACCATATCTGAAATGCCTATCGACACCTATATTTGAAATACCTATCGGCTTCTATATCTGAAATGCCTATCGGCAACTATTTTTAAAATGCCAATCGGCAACTATATCTGAAATGCCTATCGGCACCTATATCTAAAATGCCAATCGGCACCAATTTTTGAAATGCCTATCGGAAACTACATCTGAAATGCCTATCAGCACCTATATTTGAAATGCCTATCGGCAATTATATCTGGAATGCCTATCGGCACCTATATTTGAAATGCCTATCGGCTTCTATATCTGAAATGCCTATCGGCACCTATTTTTAAAATGGCTATCGGCAACTATATCTGAAATGCCTATCGGCACCTATATCTAAAATGCCTATCAGCACCTATTTTTGAAATGCCTATCGGAAACTACATCTGAAATGCCTATCAGCACCTATATTTGAAATGCCTATCGGCAATTATATCTGGAATGCCTATCGGCACCTATATTTGAAATGCCTATCGGCTTCTATATCTGAAATGCCTATCGGCACCTATTTTTAAAATGCCTATCGGAAACTACATCTGAAATGCCTATCAGCACCTATATTTGAAATGCCTATCGGCAACCATATCTGGAATGCCTATCGGCACTTATATTTGAAATGCCTATCGGCTTCTATATCTGAAATGCCTATCGGCACCTATATCTGAAATGCCTATCGGCACCTACTTTTGAAATGCCTATCGGAAACTACATCTGAAATGCCTATCAGCACCTATATTTGAAATGCCTATCGGCAACCATATCTGGAATGCCTATCTGCACCTATATTTGAAATGCCTATCGGCTTCTATATCTGAAATGCCTATCGGCACCTATTTTTAAAATGGCTATCGGCAACTATATCTGAAATGCCTATCGGCACCTATATCTGAAATGCCTATCGGCACCTATTTTTGAAATGCCTATCGGAAACTACATCTGAAATGCCTATCAGCACCTATATTTGGAATGCCTATCAGCAACCACATCAGAAATGCCTATCGGCACCTATATTTGAAATGCCTATCGGCAACCATATCTGGAATGCCTATCGGCACCTATATTTAAAATGCCTATCGGCTTCTATATCTGAAAGGCCTATCGGCACCTATTTTTAAAATGCATATCGGCAACTATATCTGAAATGCCTATCGGCACCTATATCTGAAATGCCTATCAGCACCTATTTTTAAAATGCCTATCGGAAACTACAACTGAAATGCCTATCAGCACCTATATTTGAAATGCCTATCGGCAACCATATTTGGAATGCCTATCGGCACCTATATTTGAAATGCCTATCGGCTTCTATATCTGAAATGCCTATCGGCACCTATTTTTGAAATGCCTATCGGAAACTACAACTGAAATGCCTATCAGCACCTATATTTGAAATGCCTATCGGCAACCATATTTGGAATGCCTATCGGCACCTATATTTGAAATGCCTATCGGCTTCTATATCTGAAATGCCTGGCGGCACCTATTTTTAAAATGCCAATCGGCAACTATATCTGAAGTGCCTATCGGCACCTATATCTGAAATGCCTATCGGCACTTATTTTTGAAATGCCTATCGAAAACTACATCTGAAATGCCTATCAGCACCTATATTTGAAATGCCTATCAGCAACCACATCAGAAATGCCTATCGGCACCTATATCTGAAATGCCTACCGACACCTATATTTGAAATGCCTATCGGCACCTATATTTTAAATGCCTATCGGCAACTATATCTGATATGCCTATCGGCACCTATATCTGAAATGCCTATCGGCACCTATTTTTGAAATGCCTATCGGAAATTACATCTAAAATGCATATCGGCACCTATTTTTAAAATGCCATTCGGCAACTATATCTGAAATGCCTATCGGCACCTATACTGAAATGCCTATCGGCACCTATTTTTGAAATGCCTATCGGAAACTACATCTGAAATGCCTATCAGCACCTATATTTGAAATGCCTATGGGCAACCATATCTGAAATGCCTATCAACACCTATATTAATTGAAATACCTATCGGCTTCTATATCTGAGATGCCTATCGGCACCTATTTTTAAAATGCCAATCGGCAACTATATTTGAAATGCCTATCGGCACCTATATCTGAAATGCCAATCGGCACCAATTTTTTAATTGCCTATCGGAAACTACATCTGAAATGCCTATCAGCACCTATATTTGAAATGCCTATCGACAACCATATCTGAAATGCTTATCGACACCTATATTTGAAATACCTATCGGCTTCTATATCTGAAATGCCTATCGGCACCTATTTTTAAAATGCCAATCGGCAACTATATCTGAAATGTCTATCGGCACCTATATCTAAAATGCCAATCGGCACCAATTTTTGAAATGCCTATCGGAAACAACATCTAAAATGCCTATTAGCACCTATATTTGAAATGCCTATCGACAACCATATCTGGAATGCCTATCGGCACCTACATTTGGAATGCCTATCGGCTTGTATATCAAAATGCCTGTCGGCACCTATTTTTAAAATGCCAATCGGCAACTATATCTTAAATGCCTATCGGCACCTATATCTGAAATGCCTATCGGCACCTATTTTTGAAATGCCTATCGGAAACTACATCTGAAATGCCTATCGGCACCAATTTTTGAAATGCCTATCGGAAAATACATCTGGAATGCCTATCAGAACCTATATTTAAAATGCCTATCGGCAACCATATCTGGAATGCCTATCGGCACCTATATTTGAAATGCCTATCGGCTTCTATATCTGAAATGCCTATCGACACCTATTTTTAAAATGGCTATCGGCAACTATACCTGAAATGCCTATCGGTACCTATATCTGAAATGCCTATCGGCACCTATTTTTGAAATGCCTATCGGAAACTACATCTGAAATGCCTATCAGCACCTATATTTGAAATGCCTTTCGGCAACCATATCTGGAATGCCTATCGGCACCTATATTTGAAATGCCTATCGGCTTCTATATCTGAAATGCCTATCGGCACCTATTTTTAAAATGCCAATCGGCAACTATATCTGAAATGCCTATCGGCACCTATATCTGAAATGCCTATCGGCACCTATTTTTGAAATGCCTATCAAAAACTACAACTGAAATGCCTATCAGCACCTATATTTGAAATGCCTATCGGCAACCATATTTGGAATGCCTATCGGCACCTATTTTTGAAATGCCTATCGAAAACTACATCTGAAATGCCTATCAGCACCTATATTTGAAATGCTAATCGGCAACCACATCAGAAATGCCTATCGGCACCTATATCTGAAATGCCTTTCGGCATTTATATCTGAAATGCCTATCGACACCTATATTTGAAATGCCTATCGGCACCTATATTTTAAATGCCTATCGGCAACTATGTCTGATATGCCTATCGGCACCTTTATCTGAAATGCCTATCGGCACCTATTTTTGAAATGCCTATCGGAAACTACATCTAAAATGCCTATCGGCACCTATTTTTAAAATGCCACTCGGCAACTATATCCGAAATGCCTATCGGCACCTATATCTGAAATGCCTATCGGCACCTATTTTTGAAATGCCTATCGGAAACTACATCTGAAATGCCTATCAGCACCTATATTTGAAATGCCTATCGCCAACCACATCAGAAATGCCTATCGGCACCTATATCTGAAATGCCTTTCGGCATTTATATCTGAAATGCCTATCGACACCTATATTTGAAATGCCTATCGGCACCTATATTTTAAATGCCTATCGGCAACTATGTCTGATATGCCTATCGGCACCTTTATCTGAAATGCCTATCGGCACCTATTTTTGAAATGCCTATCGGAAACTACATCTGAAATGCCTATCAGCACCTATATTTGAAATGCCTATCTGCAACCTTATCTGAAATGCCTATCGGCACCTATATCTGAAATGCTCATCGGCACCTATTTTTGAAATGCCTATCGGAAACTACATCTGAAATGCCTATCAGCACCTATATTTGAAATGCCTATCGTCAACCATATCTGAAATGCCTATCGACACCTATATTTGAAATACCTATCGGCTTCTATATCTGAAAAGCCTATCGGCACCTATTTTTAAAATGCCAATCGGTAACTATATCTGAAATGCCTATCGGCACCAATTTTTGAAATGCCTATCGGAAAATACATCTGGAATGCCTATCAGAACCTATATTTAAAATGCCTATCGGCAACCATATCTGAAATGCCTATCGGCACCTATATTTGAAATGCCTATCGGCTTCTATATCTGAAATGCCTATCGACACCTATTTTTAAAATGCCAATCGGCAACTATATCTGAAATGCCTATCGGCACCTATATCTAAAATGCCAATCGGCACCAATTTTTGAAATGCCTATCGGAAACTACATCTGAAATGCCTATCAGCACCTATATTTAAAATGACTATCGGCAACCATATCTGGAATGCCTATTGGCACCTATATTTGAAATGCCTATCGGCTTCTATATCTGAAATGCCTACCGACACCTATTTATAAAATGCCAATTGGCAACTATATCTGAAATGCCTATCGGCACCTATATCTGAAATGCCTATCGGTACCTATTTTGGAAATGCCTATCGGAAACTACATCTGAAATGCCTATCAGCACTTATATTTAAAATGCCTATCGGCACCTATATTTGAAATGCCTATCGGCTTCTATATCTGAAATGCCTATCGGCACCTATTTTTAAAATGCCAATCGGCAACTATATCTGAAATGCCTATCGGCACCTATATCTGAAATGCCTATCGGCACCTATATCTGAAATGCCTATCGGCACCTATTTTTAAAATGGCTATCGGCTACTATATCTGAAATGCCTATCGGCACCTATATCTGAAATACCTATCGGCACCTATTTTTGAAATGCCTATCGGAAACTACATCTGAAATGCCTATCAGCGCCTATATTTAAAATGCCTATCGGCAACCATATCTGGAATGCCTATCGGGACCTATATTTGAAATGCCTATCGGCTTCTATATCTGAAATGCCTATCGGCACCTATTTTTAAAATGCCTATCGGAAACTACATCTGAAATGCCTATCAGCACCTATATTTGAAATGTCTATCGGCAACCATATCTGGAATGCCAATCGGCACCTATATTTGAAATGCCTATCGGCTTCTATATCTGAAATGCCTATCGGCACCTATTTTTAAAATGGCTATCGGCAACTATATCTGAAATGCCTATCGGCACCTATATCTGAAATGCCTATCGGCACCTATTTTTGAAATTCCTATCGGAAACTACATCTGAAATGCCTATCAGCACCCATATTTGAAATGCCTATCGGCAACCATATCTGGAATGCCTATCGGCACCTATATTTGAAATGCCTATCGGCTTCTATATCTGAAATTTTTATCGGCACATATTTTTAAAATGGCTATCGGCAACTATATCTGAAATGCCTATCGGCACCTATATCTGAAATGCCTATCGGCACCTATTTTTAAAATGCCTATCGGAAACTACATCTGAAATGCCTATCAGCACCTATATTTGAAATGCCTATCGGCAACCATATTTGGAATGCCTATCGGCACCTATATTTGAAATGCCTATCGGCTTCTATATCTAAAATGCCTAGCGGCACCTATTTTTAAAATGCCAATCGGCAACTATATCTGAAGTGCCTATCGGCACCTATATCTAAAATGCCTATCGGCACCTATTTTTGAAATGCCTATCGAAAACTACATCTGAAATGCCTATCAGCACCTATATTTGAAATGCCTATCGGCAACCACATCAGAAATGCCTATCGGCACCCATATCTGACATGCCTTTCGGCATTTATATCTAAAATGCATATCGACACCTATATTTGAAATGCCTATCGGCACCTATATTTTAAATGCCTATCGGCAACTATATCTGATATGCCTATCGGCACCTATATCTGAAATGCCTATCGGCACCTATTTTTGAAATGCCTATCGGAAACTACATCTAAAATGCCTATCGGCACCTATTTTTAAAATGCCAATCGGCAACTACATCTGAAATGCCTATCGGCACCTATATCTGAAATGCCTATCGGCACCTATTTTTGAAATACCTATCGGAAACTACATCTGAAATGCCTATCAGCACCTATATTTGAAATGCCTATCGGCAACCATATCTGAAATGCCTATCGGCACCTATTTTTAAAATGCCAATCGGCAACTATATCTGAAATGCCTATCGGCACCTATATCTGAAATGCCAATCGGCACCAATTTTTTAATGCCTATCGGAAACTACATCTGAAATGCCTATCAGCACCTATATTTGAAATGCCTATCGGCACCTATTTTTGAAATGCCTATCGGAAACTACATCTAAATGCCAATCGGCACCTATTTTTAAAATGCCAATCGGCAACTATATCTGAAATGCCTATCAGCACCTATATTTGAAATGCCTATCGGCAACCATATCTGGAATGCCTATCGCCACCTATATTTGAAATGCCTATAGGCTTCTATATCTGAGATGCCTATCGACACCTATTTTTAAAATGCCAATTGGCAACTATATCTGAAATGCCTATCGGCACCTATATCTGAAATGCCTATCGGTACCTATTTTTGAAATGCCTATCTGAAACTACATCTGAAATGCCTATCAGCACTTATATTTGAAATGCCTATCGGCAACCATATCTGGAATACCTATCGGCAACTATATTTGAAATGCCTATCGGCTTCTATATCTGAAATGCCTATTGGCACCTATTTTTAAAATGCCAATCGGCAACTATATCTGAAATGCCTATCGGCACCTATATCTGAAATGCCTATCGGCACCTATTTTTGAAATGTCTTTCGGAAACTACATCTGAAATGCCTATCTGCTCCTATATTTGAAATGCCTATCGGCAACCATATCTGAAATGCCTATCGACACCTATATTTGAAATATCTATCGGCTTCTATATCTGAAATGCCTATCGGCACCTGTTTTTAAATTGCCAATCGGCAACTATATCTGAAAAGCCTATCGGCACCTATTTTTGAAATGCCTATCGGAAACTACATCTAAAATGCCTATCGGCAGCTATTTTCAAAATGCCAATCGGCAACTATATCTGAAATGCCTATCGGCACCAATTTTTTAAATGCCTATCGGAAACTACATCTAAAATGCCTATCAGCACCTATATTTGAAATGCCTATCGGCAACCATATCTGGAATGCCTATCGGCACCTATATTTGAAATGCCTATCGGCTTCTATATCTGAAATGCCTATCGACACCTATTTTTAAAATGCCAATTGGCAACTATATCTGAAATGCCTATCGGTACCTATTTTTGAAATGCCTATCGGAAACTACATCTGAAATTCCTATCAGCACTTATATTTGAAATGCCTATCGGCAACCATATCTGGAATGCCTATCGGCACCTATATTTGAAATGCCTATCGGCTTCTATATCTGAAATGCCTATCGGCACCTATTTTTAAAATGCCAATCGGCAACTATATCTGAAATGCCTATCGGCACCTATATCTGAAATGCCAATCGGCACCTATTTTTGAAATGTCTTTCGGAAACTACATCTGAAATGCCTATCTGCTCCTATATTTGAAATGCCTATCAGGAACCATATCCGAAATGCCTTTCGACCCCTATATTTAAAACACCTATCGGCTTCTATATCTGAAATGCCTATCGGCACCTGTTTTTAAAATGCCAATCGGCAACTATATCTGAAATGCCTATCGACATCAATTTTTGAAATGCCTATCGGAAACTACATCTAAAATGCCTATCAGCACCTATATTTGAAAAGCCTATCGGCAACCATATCTGAAATGCCTATCGGCACCTATATTTGAAATGCCTATCGGCTTCTATATCTGAAATGCCTATCGGCACCTATTTTTTAAATGCCTATGGGAAACTACATCTGAAATGCCTATCAGCACCTATATTTGAAATGCCTATCGGCAACCATATCTGGAATGCCTATAGGCACCTATATCTGAAATGCCTTTCGGCATTTATATCTGAAATGCCTATCGACACCTATATTTGAAATGCCTATCGGCACCTATATTTTAAATGCCTATCGGCAACTATATCTGATATGCCTATCGGCACCTATATCTGAAATGCCTATCGGCACCTATTTTTGAAATGCCTATCGGAAACTACATCTAAAATGCTTATCAGCACCTATTTTTAAATTGCCAATCGGCAACTCTATCTGAAATACCTATCGGCACCTATATCTGAAATGCCTATCGGCACCTATTTTTAAAATGCCAATCGGCAACTATATCTGTAATGCCTATCAGTACCTATATTTAAATGCCTATCGACTTCTATATCTGAAATGCCTTTTGGCACCTATTTTTAAAATGATAATCGGCAACTATATCTGAAATGCCTATCGGCACCTATATCTGAAATGCCTATCGGCACCTATTTTTGAAATGTCTTTCGGAAACTACATCTGAAATGCCTATCTGCTCCTATATTTGAAATGCCTATCGGCAACCATATCTGAAATGCCTATCGACACCTATATTTGAAATATCTATCGGCTTCTATATCTGAAATGCCTATCGGCACCTGTTTTTAAATTGCCAATCGGCAACTATATCTGAAAAGCCTATCGGCACCTATTTTTGAAATGCCTATCGGAAACTACATCTAAAATGCCTATCGGCACCTATTTTCAAAATGCCAATCGGCAACTATATCTGAAATGCCTATCGGCACAAATTTTTTAAATGCCTATCGGAAACTACATCTAAAATGCCTATCAGCACCTATATTTGAAATGCCTATCGGCAACCATATCTGGAATGCCTATCGGCACCTATATTTGAAATGCCTATCGGCTTCTATATCTGAAATGCCTATCGACACCTATTTTTAAAATGCCAATTGGCAACTATATCTGAAATGCCTATCGGTACCTATTTTTGAAATGCCTATCGTAAACTACATCTAAAATGCCTATCAGCACTTATATTTGAAATGCCTATCGGCAACCATACCTGGAATGCCTATCGACACCTATATTTGAAATACATATCGGCTTCTATTTCTGAAATGCCTGTCGGCACCTGTTTTTAAAATGCCAATCGGCAACTATATCTGAAATGCCCATCGGCACCTATATTTGAATTGCCTATCGGCATCAATTTTTGAAATGCCTATCGGAAACTACATCTAAAATGCCTATCAGCACCTATATTTGAAATGCCTATCGGCTTCTATATCTGAAATGCCTATCGGCACCTATTTTTAAAATGCCAATCGGCAACTATATCTGAAATGCCTATCGGCACCTATATCTGAAATGCCAATCGGCACCTATTTTTGAAATGTCTTTCGGAAACTACATCTGAAATGCCTATCTGCTCCTATATTTGAAATGCCTATCAGGAACCATATCCGAAATGCCTTTCGACCCCTATATTTAAAACACCTATCGGCTTCTATATCTGAAATGCCTATCGGCACCTGTTTTTAAAATGCCAATCGGCAACTATATCTGAAATGCCTATCGACATCAATTTTTGAAAAGCCTATCGGAAACTACATCTAAAATGCCTATCAGCACCTATATTTGAAAAGCCTATCGGCAACCATATCTGAAATGCCTATCGGCACCTATATTTGAAATGCCAATCGGCTTCTATATCTGAAATGCCTATCGGCACCTATTTTTTAAATGCCTATCGGAAACTACATCTAAAATGCCTATCAGCACCTATTTTTAAATTGCCAATCGGCAACTCTATCTGAAATACCTATCGGCACCTATATCTGAAATGCCTATCGGCACCTATTTTTAAAATGCCAATCGGCAACTATATCTGAAATGCCTATCAGTACCTATATTTAAATGCCTATCGACTTCTATATCTAAAATGCCTTTCGGCACCTATTTTTAAAATGATAATCGGCAACTATATCTGAAATGCCTATCGGCACCTATATATGAAATGCCTTTTGGCACCTATTTTTGAAATGCCTATCGGGAACTACATCTGAAATGCCTATCAGCACCTATATTTGAAATGCCTATCGGCAACCATATCCGGAATGCCTATCGGCACCTATATTTGAAATGCTTTTCGGCTTCTATATCTAAAATGCCTATCGGCACCTATTTTTAAAATGCCAATCGGCAACTATATCTGTAATGCCTATCGGCACCTATATCTGAAATGAGTATCGGCACCTATTTTTGAAATGCCTACCGGAAAATACATCTGAAATGCCTATCAGCACCTATATTTGAAATGCCTATCGGCAACCATATTTGGAATGCCTATCGGCACCTATATTTGAAAAGCCTATCGGCTTCTATATCTGAAATGCCTAGCGGCACCTATTTTTAAAATGCCAATTGGCAAATATATCTGAAGTGCTTATCGGCACCTATATTGAAATGACTATCGGCACCTATTTTTGAAATGCCTATCGAAAACTACATCTGAAATGCTTATCAGCACCTATATTTGAAATGCCTATCGGCAACCACATCAGAATGCCTATCGGCACCTATATCTGAAATGCCTTTCGGCCATTATATCTGAAATGCCTATCGACACCTATATTTGAAATGCCTATCGGCACCTATATTTTTAATGCCTATCGGGAACTATATCTGATATGCCTATCGGCACCTATATTTGAAATACCTATCGGCTTCTATATCTGAAATGCCTATCGGCACCTGTTTTTAAATTGCCAATCGGCAACTATATCTGAAAAGCCTATCGGCACCTATTTTTGAAATGCCTATCGGAAACTACATCTAAAATGCCTATCGGCACCTATTTTCAAAATGCCAATCGGCAACTATATCTGAAATGCCTATCGGCACCTATATCTGAAATGCCTATCGGCACCAATTTTTTAAATGCCTATCGGAAACTACATCTGAAATGCCTATCAGCACCTATATTTGAAATGCCTATCGGCAACCATATCTGGAATGCCTATCGGCACCTATATTTGAAATGCCTATCGGCTTCTATATCTGAAATGCCTATCGACACCTATTTTTAAAATGCCAATTGGCAACTATATCTGAAATGCCTATCGGTACCTATTTTTGAAATGCCTATCGTAAACTATATCTGAAATGCCTATCAGCACTTATATTTGAAATGCCTATCGGCAACCATACCTGGAATGCCTATCGACACCTATATTTGAAATACATATCGGCTTCTATTTCTGAAATGCCTGTCGGCACCTGTTTTTAAAATGCCAATCGGCAACTATATCTGAAATGCCTATCGGCACCTATATTTAAATTGCCTATCGGCATCAATTTTTGAAATGCCTAATGGAAACTACATCTAAAATGCCTATCAGCACCTATATTTGAAATGCCTATCGGCAACCATATCTAGAATGCCTATCGGCACCTATATTTGAAATGCCTATCGGCTTCTATATCTGAAATGCCTATTGACACTTATTTTTGAAATGCCAATTAGCAACTATATCTGAAATGCCTATCGGCACCTATATCTGAAATGCCTATCGGTACCTATTTTTGAAATGCCTATCGGAAACTACATCTGAAATTCCTATCAGCACTTATATTTGAAATGCCTATCGGCAACCATATCTGGAATGCCTATCGGCACCTATATTTGAAATGCCTATCGGCTTCTATATCTGAAATGCCTATCGGCACCTATTTTTAAAATGCCAATCGGCAACTATATGTGAAATGCCTATCGGCACCTATATCTGAAATGCCAATCGGCACCTATTTTTGAAATGTCTTTCGGAAACTACATCTGAAATGCCTATCTGCTCCTATATTTGAAATGCCTATCAGGAACCATATCCGAAATGCCTTTCGACCCCTATATTTAAAATACCTATCGGCTTCTATATCTGAAATGCCTATCGGCACCTGTTTTTAAAATGCCAATCGGCAACTATATCTGAAATGCCTATCGGCACATATATCTGAAATGCCTATCGACATCAATTTTTGAAATGCCTATCGGAAACTACATCTAAAATGCCTATCAGCACCTATATTTGAAAAGCATAACGGCAACCATATCTGAAATGCCTATCGGCACTTATATTTGAAATGCCTATCGGCTTCTATATCTGAAATGCCTATCGGCACCTATTTTTTAAATGCCTATCGGAAACTACATCTGAAATGCCTATCAGCACCTATATTTGAAATGCCTATCGGCAACCATATCTGGAATGCCTATAGGCACCTATATCTGAAATGCCTTTCGGCATTTATATCTGAAATGCCTATCGACACCTATATCTGAAATGCCTATCGACATCAATTTTTGAAATGCCTATCGGAAACTACATCTAAAATGCCTATCAGCACCTATATTTGAAATGCCTATCGGCAACCATATCTGGAATGCCTATCGGCACCTATATTTGAAATGCCTATCGGCTTCTATATCTGAAATGCCTATTGACACTTATTTTTGAAATGCCAATTAGCAACTATATCTGAAATGCCTATCGGCACCTATATCTGAAATGCCTATCGGCACCTATTTTTGAAATGCCTATCGTAAACTACATCTGAAATGCCTATCAGCACCTATATTTGAAATGCCTATCGGCAACCATATCTGGAATGCTTATCGGCACCTATATTTGAAATGCCTATCGGCTTCTATATCTGAAATGCCTATCGGCACCTATTTTTAAAATGCATATCGGAAACTACATCTGAAATGCCTATCAGCACCTATATTTGAAATGCCTATCGGCAACCATATCTGGAATGCCTATCGGCACCTATATTTGAAATGCCTATCGGCTTCTATATCTGAAATGCCTATCGGCACCTATTTTTAAAATGGCTATCGGCAACTATACCTGAAATGCCTATCGGCACCTATATCTGAAATGCCTATCGGCACCTATTTTTGAAATGCCTATCGGAAACTACATCTGAAACGCCTATCAGCACCTATATTTGAAATGCCTATCGGCAACCATATCTGAAATGCCTATCGGCACCTATATTTGAAATGCCTATCGGCAACTATATTTGAAATGCCTATCGGCACCTATATCTGAAAAGCCTATCGGCAACTATATCTGAAACGCCTATCGGCGCCTATATCTGAAATGCCTATCGGCACCTATTTTTGAAATGCCTATCGGAAACTACAACTGAAATGCCTATCAGCACCTATATTTGAAATGCCTATCGGCAACCATATTTGGAATGCCTATCGGCACCTATATTTGAAATGCCTATCGGCTTCTATATCTAAAATGCCTAGCGGCACCTATTTTTAAAATGCCAATCGGCAACTATATCTGAAGTGCCTATCGGCACCTATATCTAAAATGCCTATCGGCACCTATTTTTGAAATGCCTATCGGAAACTACATCTAAAATGCCTATCGGCACTTATTTTTAAAATGCCAATCGGCAACTATATCTGAAATGCCTATCGGCACCTATATCTGAAATGCCTTTCGGCACCTATTTTTGAAATGCCTATCGGAAACTACATCTGAAATGCCTATCAGCACCTATATTTGAAATGCCTATCGGCAACCATATCTGAAATGCCTATCGACACCTATATTTGAAATACCTATCGGCTTCTATATCTGAAATGCCTACCGGCAACTATTTTTAAAATGCCAATCGGCAACTATATCTGAAATGCCTATCGGCACCTATATCTAAAATGCCAATCGGCACCAATTTTTGAAATGCCTATCGGAAATTGCATCTGAAATGCATATCAGCACCTATATTTGAAATGCCTATCGGCTTCTATATCTGAAATGCCTACCGACACCTATTTTTAAATTGCCAATTGGCAACTATATCTGAAATGCCTATCGGCACCTATATCTGAAATGCCTATCAGCACCTATATTTGAAATGCCTATCGGCAACCATATCTGGAATGCCTATCGGCACCTATATTTAAAATGCCTATCGACTTCTATATCTGAAATGCCTATCGGCACCTATTTTTAAAATGATAATCGGCAACTATATCTGAAATGCCTTTCGGCACCTATGTATGAAATGCCTTTTGGCACCTATTTTTGAAATGCCTATCGGGAACTACATCTGAAATGCCTATCAGCACCTATATTTGAAATGCCTATCGGCAACCATATCCGGAGTGCCTATCGGCACCTAAATGAAATGCCTATCGGCTTCTATATCTAAAATGCCTATCGGCACCTATTTTTAAAATGCCAATCGGCAACTATATCTGTAATGCCTATCGGCACCAATATCTGAAATGCCCATCGGCACCTATTTTTGAAATGCCTATCGGAAACTACATCTGAAATGCCTATCAGCACCAATATTTGAAATGCCTATCGGCAACCATATCTGGAATGCCTATCGGCACCTATTTTTGAGATGCCTATCGGCTTCTATATCTGAAAGGCCTATCGGCACCTATTTTTAAAATGCCAATCGGCAACTATATCTGAAATGCCTATCGGCACCTATATCTGAAATGCCTATTGGCATCAATTTTTGAAATGCCTATCGGAAACTACATCTGAAATGCCTATCAGCACCTATATTTGAAATGCCTATCGGCAACAATATCTGGAATGCCTATCGGCACCAATATTTGAAATGCCTATCGGCTTCTATATCTGAAATGCCTATCAGTACCTATTTTTAAAATGCCATTCGGAAACTATATCTGAAATGCCTATCGGCACCTATATCTGAAATGCCTATCGGCACCTATTTTTGAAATGCCTATTGGAAACTACATCTGAAATGCCTATCAGCACCTATATTTGAAATGCCTATCGGCAACCATATCTGAAATGCCCATCGGCACCTATATTTGAGATGCCTATCGGCTTCTATATCTGAAATGCCTATCGGCACCTATTTTTAAAATGCCGAACGGCAACTATATCTGAAGTTACTATCTGCACCTATATCTGAAATGCCTATCGGCACCTATTTTTGAAATGCCTATCGACAACTACATCTGAAATGCCTATCAGCACCTATATTTGAAATGTCTATCGGCAACCACATCAGAAATGCCTATTGGCACCTATATCTGAAATGCCTTTCGGCATTTATATCTGAAATGCCTATCGACACCTATATTTGAAATGCCTATCGGCACCTATATTTTAAATGCCTATCGGCAACTATATCTGATATGCCTATCGGCGCCTATAACTGAAATGCCTATCGACACCTATATTTGAAATGTCTATCGGCACCTATATTTTAAATGCCTATCGGCAACTATATCTGATATGCCTATCGGCACCTATATCTGAAATGCCTATCGGCACCTGTATTTGAAATGCCTATCGGTACCTATTTTTGAAATGCAAATTTGAAACTACATCTGAAATGCCTATCGGCACCTATATTTGAAATGCCTATCGGCAACCATATCTGAAATGCCTATCGACACCTATATTTTAAATACCTATCGGCTTCTATATCTGAAATGCCAATCAACACCTATTTTTAAAATGCCAATCGGCAACTATATCTGAAATGCCTATCGGCACCTATATCTGAAATGCCTATCGGCACCAATTTTTGAAATGCCTATCGGAAACTACATCTGAAATGCCTATCAGAACCTATATTTGAAATGCCTATCGGCAACCATATCTGGAATGCTTATCGGCACCTATATTTGAAATGCCTATCGGCTTCTATATCTGAAATGCCTATCGGCACCTATTTTTAAAATGCCAATCGGCAACTATATCTGAAGTGCCTATCGGCACCTATATTGAAATGCCTATCGGCACCTATTTTTGAAATGCCTATCGAAAACTACATCTGAAATGCCTATCAGCAACTATATTTGAAATGCCTATCGGCAACCACATCAGAAACGCCTATCATCACCTATATCTGAAATGCCTTTCGGCATTTATTTCTGAAATGCCTATCGACACCTATATTTGAAATGCCTATCGGCACCTATATTTTAAATGCCTATCGGCAACTATATCTGATATGCCTATCGGCACCTATATCTGAAATGCCTGACGGCACCTATTTTTAAAATGCCAATCGGCAACCATATCTGAAATGCCTATCGGCACCTATATCTGAAATGCCTATCGGCACCTATTTTTAAAATGCCAATCGGCAACTATATCTGAAATGCCTATCGGCACCTATATCTGAAATGCCTATCGGCACCCATTTTTGAAATGCCTTTCGGAAACTACATCTGAAATGCCTATCTGCTCCTATATTTGAAATGCCTATCGGCAACCATATCTGAAATGCCTATCGACACCTATATTTGAAATACCTATCGGCTTCTATATGTGAAATGCCTATCGGCACCTGTTTTTAAAATGCCAATCGGCAACTATATCTGAAATGCCTATCGGCACCTATATCTGAAATGCCTATCGGCAACAATTTTTGAAATGCCTATCGGAAACTACATCTGAAATGCCTATCAGCACCTATATTTGAAATGCCTATCGGCAACCATATCTAGAATGCCTATCGGCATCTATATTTGAAATGCCTATCGGCTTCTATATTTGAAATGCCTATCGGCACCTGTTTTTAAAATGCCAATCGGCAACTATATCTGAATTGCCTATTGGCACCTATATCTGAAATGCCTATCGGCACCTATTTTTGAAATGCCTATCGGAAACTACATCTGAAATGCCTATCAGCACCTATATTTGAAATGCCTATCGGCAACCATATCTGGAATGCCTATCAGCACCTATATTTGAAATGCCTATCGGCTTCTATATCTAAAATGCCTATCGGCACCTATTTTTAAAATGCCAATCGGCGACTATATCTGAAATGCCTATCGGCACCTATATCTGAAATGCCTATCGGCACCAATTTTTGAAATGCCTATCGGAAACTACATCTGAAATGCCTATCAGAACCTATATTTGAAAAGCCTATCGGCAACCATATCTGGAATGCTTATCGGCACCTATATTTGAAATGCCAATCGGCTTCTATATCTGAAATGCCTATCGGCACCTATTTTTAAAATGCCAATCGGCAACAATATCTGAAATGCCTATCGGCACCTATATCTGAAATGCCTATCTGCACCAATTTTTGAAATGCCTATCGGAAACTACAACTGAAATGCCTATCAGCACCTATATTTGAAATGCCTATCGGCAACCATATCTGGAATGCCTATCGGCACCTATATTTGAAATGCCTATCGGCTTCTATATCTGAAATGCCTATCGGCACCTATTTTTAAAATGCCATACGGAAACTATATCTGAAATGCCTATCGGCACCTATATCTGAAATGCCTATCGGCACCTATTTTTGAAATGCCTATTGGAAACTACATCTGAAATACTTATCAGCACCTATATTTGAAATGCCTATCGGCAACTATATCTGGAATGCCTATCGGCACCTATATTTGAAATGCCTATCGGCTTCTATATCTGAAATGCCTATCGGCACCTATTTTTAAAATGCCAATCGGCAACTATATCTGAAGTGCCTATCGGCACCTATATCTGAAATGCCTATCGGCACCTATATCTGAAATGCCTATCGGCACCTATTTTTGAAATGCCTATCGAAAACTATATCTGAAATGCCTATCAGCACCTATATTTGAAATGCCTATCGGCAACCACATCAGAAATGCCTATCGACACCTATATCTGAAATGCCTTTCGGCATTTATATTTGAAATGCCTATCGACACCTATATTTGAAATGCCTATCGGCACCTATATTTTAAATGCCTATCGGCAACTATATCTGATTTGCCTATCGGCGCCTATATCTGAAATGCCTATCGGCACCTATTTTTGAAATGCTTATCGGAAACTACATCTGAAATGCCTATCAGCACTTATATTTGAAATGCCTTTCGGCAACCACATCAGAAATGCCTATCGGCGCCTATATCTGAAAGGCCCTTCGGCATTTATATCTGAAATGCCTATCGACACCTATATTTGAAATGCCTATCGGCACCTATATTTTAAATGCCTATCGGCAACTATATCTGATATGCCTATCGGCACCTATATCTGAAATGCCTATCGG
The DNA here is from genome assembly GCA_034508555.1 of Venustoraphidia nigricollis. NCBI lineage: Eukaryota > Metazoa > Arthropoda > Insecta > Raphidioptera > Raphidiidae > Venustoraphidia > Venustoraphidia nigricollis. The sequence continues at coordinate 132,256 of JAVRKA010000325.1, forward strand.
CACCTATTTTGGAAATGCCTATCGGAAACTACATCTAAAATGCCTATCGGCACCTATTTTTAAAATGCCAATCGGCAACTATATCTGTAATGCCTATCGGCACCTATATCTGAAATGAGTATCGGCACCTATTTTTGAAATGCCTATCGGAAAATACATCTGAAATGCCTATCAGTACCTATATTTGAAATGCCTATCGACTTCTATATCTGAAATGCCTTTCGGCACCTATTTTTAAAATGATAATCGGCAACTATATCTGAAATGCCTATCGGCACCTATATATGAAATGCCTTTTGGCACCTATTTTTGAAATGCCTATCGAAAACTACATCTGAAATGCCTATCAGCACCTATATTTGAAATGCCTATCGGCAACCATATCCGGAATGCCTATCGGCACCTATATTTGAAATGCTTATCGGCTTCTATATCTAAAATGCCTATCGGCACCTATTTTTAAAATGCCAATCGGCAACTATATCTGAAATGCCTATCGGCACCTATATCTGAAATGCCTATCTGCACCAATTTTTGAAATGCCTATCGGAAACTACAACTGAAATGCCTATCAGCACCTATATTTGAAATGCCTATCGGTAACCATATCTGGAATGCCTATCGGCACCTATATTTGAAATGCCTATCGGCTTCTATATCTGAAATGCCTATCAGCATATATTTTTAAAATGCCATACGGAAACTATATCTGAAATGCCTATCGGCACCTATATCTGAAATGCCTATCGGCACCTATTTTTGAAATGCCTATTGGAAACTACATCTGAAATACTTATCAGCACCTATATTTGAAATGCCTATCGGCAACTATATCTGGAATGCCTATCGGCACCTATATTTGAAATGCCTATCGGCTTCTATATCTAAAATGCCTATCGGCAACTATTTTTAAAATGCCAATCGGCAACTATATCTGAAGTGCCTATCGGCACCTAAATCTGAAATGCCTATCGGCACCTATATCTGAAATGCCTATCGGCACCTATTTTTGAAATGCCTATCGAAAACCACATCAGAAATGCCTATCGACACCTATATCTGAAATGCCTTTCGGCATTTATATTTGAAATGCCTATCGACACCTATATTTGAAATGCCTATCGGCACCTATATTTTAAATGCCTATCGGCAACTATATCTGATTTGCCTATCGGCACCTATATCTGAAATGCCGATCGGCACCTAATTTTGAAATGCCTATCGGAAACTACATCTAAAATGCCTATCGGCACCTATTTTTAAAATGCCAATCGGCAAATATATCTGAAATGCCTATCGGCACCTATATCTGAAATGCCTATCGGCACCTATTTTTGAAATGCCTATCGGAAACTACATCTGAAATGCCTATCAGCACTTGTATTTGAAATGCCTTTCGGCAACCACATCAGAAATGCCTATCGGCACCTATATCTGAAATGCCCTTCGGCATTTATATCTGAAATGCCTATCGATACCTATATTTGAAATGCCTATCGGCACCTATATTTTAAATGCCTATCGGCAACTATATCTGATATGCCTATCGGCACCTATATCTGAAATGCCTATCGGCACCTATTTTGGAAATGCCTATCGGAAACTACATTTAAAATGCCTATCAGCACCTATTTTTAAAATGCCAATCGGCAACTCTATCTGAAATACCTATCGGCACCTATATCTGAAATGCCTATCGGCACCTATTTTTAAAATGCCAATCGGCAACTATATCTGAAATGCCTATCAGTACCTATATTTGAAATGCCTATCGACTTCTATATCTGAAATGCCTTTCGGCACCTATTTTTAAAATGATAATCGGCAACTATATCTGAAATGCCTATCGGAACCTATATATGAAATGCCTTTTGGCACTTATTTTTGAAATGCCTATCGGGAACTACATCTGAAATGCCTATCACCACCTATCAGCACCTATATTTGAAATGCCTATCGGCAACCACATCAGAATGCCTATCGGCACCTATATCTGAAATGCCTTTCGGCATTTATATCTGAAATGCCTATCGACACCTATATTTGAAATGCCTATCGGCACCTATATTTTAAATGCCTATCGGCAACTATATCTGATATGCCTATCGGCACCTATATCTGAAATGCTATCGGCACCTATTTTTGAAATGCCTATCTAAAACTACATCTAAGATGCCTATCGGCACCTATTTTTAAAATGCCAATCGGCAACTATATCTGAAATGCCTATCGGCACCTATATCTGAAATGCCTATCGGCACCTATTTTTGAAATGCCTATCGGAAACTACATCTGAAATGCCTATCAGCACCTATATTTGAAATGCCTAGCGGCAACCATATTTGGAATGCCTATCGACACCTATATTTGAAATACCTATCGGCTTCTATATCTGAAATGCCTATCGACACCTATTTTTAAAATGCCAATCGGCAACTATATCTGAAATGCCTATCGGCACCTTTATCTGAAATGCCTATCTGCACCAATTTTTGAAATGCCTATCGGAAACTACAACTGAAATGCCTATCAGCACCTATATTTGAAATGCCTATCGGCAACCATATCTGGAATGCCTATCGGCACCTATATTTGAAATGCCTATCGGCTTCTATATCTGAAATGCCTATCGGCACCTATTTTTAAAATGCCATACGGAAACTATATCTGAAATGCCTATCGGCACCGATATCTGAAATGCCTATCGGCACCTATTTTTGAAATGCCTATTGGAAACTACATCCGAAATACTTATCAGCACCTATATTTGAAATGCCTATCGGCAACCACATCTGGAATGCCTATCGGCACCTATATTTGAAATGCCTATCGGCTTCTATATCTGAAATGCCTATCGGCACCTATTTTTAAAATGCCAATCGGCAACTATATCTGAAGTGCCTATCGGCACCTATATCTGAAATGCCTATCGACACCTATATCTGAAATGCCTTTCGGCATTTATATTTGAAATGCCTATCGACACCTATATTTGAAATGCCTATCGGCACCTATATTTTAAATGCCTATCGGCAACTATATCTGATATGCCTATCGGCACCTATATCTGAAATGCCGATCGGCACCTATTTTTGAAATGCCTATCGGAAACTACATCTAAAATGCCTATCGGCACCTATTTTTAAAATGCCAATCGGCAACTATATCTGAAATGCCTATCGGCACCTATATCTAAAATGCCTATCGGCACCTATTTTTGAAATGCCTATCGGAAACTACATCTGAAATGCCTATCAGCATTTATTTTTGAAACGCCTATCGGCAACCATATTTGGAATGCCTATCGGCACCTATATTTGAAATGCCTTTCGGCTTCTATATCTGAAATCCCTAGCGGCACCTATTTTTAAAATGCCAATCGGCAACTATATCTGAAGTGCCTATCGGCACCTATATTGAAATGCCTATCGGCACCTATTTTTGAAATGCCTATCGAAAACTACATCTGAAATGCCTATCAGCACCTATATTTGAAATGCCTATCGGCAACCACATCAGAAACGCCTATCGGCACCTATATCTGAAATGCCTTTCGGCATTTATATCTGAAATGCCTATCGACACCTATATTTGAAATGCCTATCGGCACCTATATTTTAAATGCCTATCGGCAACTATATCTGATATGCCTATCGGTACCTATATCTGAAATGCCTATCGGCACCTATTTTTGAAATGCCTATCGGAAACTACATCTAAAATGCCTATCGGCACCTATTTTTAAAATGCCAATCGGCAACTATATCTATAATGCCTATCGGCACCTATATCTGAAATGCCTATCGGCACCTATTTTTAAAATGCCAATCGGCAACTATATCTGAAATGCCTATCGGCACCTATATCTAAAATGCCTATCGGCACCTATTTTTGAAATGCCTATCATAAACTACATCTGAAATGCCTATCAGCACTTATATTTGAAATGCCTATCGGCAACCATATTTGGAATGCCTATCGGCACCTATATTTGAAATGCCTTTCGGCTTCTATATCTGAAATCCCTAGCGGCACCTATTTTTAAAATGCCAATCGGCAACTATATCTGAAGTGCCTATCGGCACCTATATTAAAATGCCTATCGGCACCTATTTTTGAAATGCCTATCGAAAACTACATCTGAAATGCCTATCAGCACCTATAGTTGAAATGCCTATCGGCAACCACATCAGAAACGCCTATCGGCACCTATATCTGAAATGCCTTTCGGCATTTATATCTGAAATGCCTATCGACACCTATATTTGAAATGCCTATCGGCACCTATATTTTAAATGCCTATCGGCAACTATATCTGATATGCCTATCGGCACGTATATCTGAAATGCCTATCGGCACCTATTTTTGAAATGCCTATCGGAAACTACATCTAAAATGCCTATCGGCACTTATTTTTAAAATGCCAATCGGCAACTATATCTGAAATGCCTATCGGCACCTATATCTGAAATGCCTATCGGCACCTATATCTGAAATGCCTATCGGCACCTATTTTTAAAATGCCAATCGGCAACTATATCTGAAATGCCTATCGGCACCTATATCTGAAATGCCTATCGGCACCTATTTTTGAAATGTCTTTCGGAAACTACATCTGAAATGCCTATCTGCCCCTATATTTGAAATGCCTATCGGCAACCATATCTGAAATGCCTATCGACACCTATATTTGAAATACCTATCGGCTTCTATATCGGAAATGCCTATCGGCACCTGTTTTTAAATTGCCAATCGGCAACTATATATGAAAAGCCTATCGGCACCTATTTTTGAAATGCCTATCGGAAACTACATCTAAAATGCCTATCGGCACCTATTTTCAAAATGCCAATCGGCAACTATATCTTAATGCCTATCGGCACCTATATCTGAAATGCCTATCGGCACCAATTTTTGAAATGCCTATCGGAAACTACATCTGAAATGCCTATCAGCACCTATATTTGAAATGCCTATCGGCAACCATATCTGGAATGCCTATCGGCACCTATATTTGAAATGCCTATCGGCTTCTATATCTGAAATGCCTATCGACACCTATTTTTTAAATGCCAATTGGCAACTATATCTGAAATGCCTATCGGTACCTATTTTTGAAATGCCTAGCGTAAACTACATCTGAAATGCCTATCAGCATTTATATTTGAAATGCCTATCGGCAACCATACCTGGAATGCCTATCGACACCTATACTTGAAATACATATCGGCTTCTATTTCTGAAATGCCTGTCGGCACCTGTTTTTAATATGCCAATCAGCAACTATATCTGAAATGCCTATTGGCACCTATATTTGAATTGCCTATCGGCATCAATTTTTGAAATGCCTATCGGAAACTACATCTAAAATGCCTATCAGCACCTATATTTGAAAAGCCTATCGGCAACCATATCTGAAATGCCTATCGGCACCCATATTTAAAATGCCTATCGGCTTCTATATCTGAAATGCCTATCGGCACCTATTTTTTAAATGCCTATCGGAAACTACATCTGAAATGCCTATCAGCACCTATATTTGAAATGCCTAGCGGCAACCATATCTGGAATGCCTATAGGCACCTATAACTGAAATGCCTTTCGGCATTTATATCTGAAATGCCTATCGACACCTATATTTGAAATGCCTATCGGCACCTATATTTTAAATGCCTATCGGCAACTATATCTGATATGCCTATCGGCACCTATATCTGAAATGCCTATCGGCACCTATTTTTGAAATGCCTATCGGAAACTACATCTAAAATGGATATCGGCACCTATTTTTAAAATGCCAATCGGCAACTATATCTGAAATGCCTATCGGCACCTATATCTTAAATGCCTATCGGCACCTATTTTTGAAATGCCTATCGGAAACTACATCTAAAATGCCTATCGGCACCTATTTTCAAAATGCCAATCGGCAACTATATCTTAATGCCTATCGGCACCTATATCTGAAATGCCTATCGGCACCAATTTTTGAAATGCCTATCGGAAACTACATCTGAAATGCCTATCAGCACCTATATTTGAAATGCCTATCGGCAACCATATCTGGAATGCCTATCGGCACCTATATTTGAAATGCCTATCGGCTTCTATATCTGAAATGCCTATCGACACCTATTTTTTAAATGCCAATTGGCAACTATATCTGAAATGCCTATCGGTACCTATTTTTGAAATGCCTAGCGTAAACTACATCTGAAATGCCTATCAGCATTTATATTTGAAATGCCTATCGGCAACCATACCTGGAATGCCTATCGACACCTATACTTGAAATACATATCGGCTTCTATTTCTGAAATGCCTGTCGGCACCTGTTTTTAAAATGCCAATCAGCAACTATATCTGAAATGCCTATTGGCACCTATATTTGAATTGCCTATCGGCATCAATTTTTGAAATGCCTATCGGAAACTACATCTAAAATGCCTATCAGCACCTATATTTGAAAAGCCTATCGGCAACCATATCTGAAATGCCTATCGGCACCTATATTTAAAATGCCTATCGGCTTCTATATCTGAAATGCCTATCGGCACCTATTTTTTAAATGCTTATCGGAAACTACATCTGAAATGCCTATCAGCACCTATATTTGAAATGCCTATCGGCAACCATATCTGGAATGCCTATAGGCACCTATAACTGAAATGCCTTTCGGCATTTATATCTGAAATGCCTATCGACACCTATATTTGAAATGCCTATCGGCACCTATATTTTAAATGCCTATCGGCAACTATATCTGATATGCCTATCGGCACCTATATCTGAAATGCCTATCGGCACCTATTTTTGAAATGCCTATCGGAAACTACATCTAAAATGGATATCGGCACCTATTTTTAAAATGCCAATCGGCAACTATATCTGAAATGCCTATCGGCACCTATATCTTAAATGCCTATCGGCACCTATTTTTGAAATGCCTATCGGAAACTACATCTGAAATGCCTATAAGCACCTATATTTGAAATGCCTATCGGCAACCATATCTGAAATGCCTATCGACACCTATATTTGAAATACCTATCTGCTTCTATATTTGAAATGCCTATCAACACCTATTTTAAAAATGCCAAACGGCAACTATATCTGAAATGCCTATCATCACCTATATCTAAAATCCCTATCGGCACCAATTTTTGAAATGCCTATCGGAAACTACATCTGAAATGCCTATCAGCACCTATATTTGAAATGCCTATCGGCAACCATATCTGGAATGCTTATCGGCACCTATATTTGAAATGCCTGTCGGCCTATATATCTGAAATGCCTATCGGCACCTATTTTTAAAATGCCAATCGGCAACTATATCTGAAATGCCTATCGGCACCTATATCTGAATTGCCTATCGGCACCTATTTTTGAAATGCCTATCGAAAACTACATCTGAAATACCTATCAGCACCTATATTTGAAATGCCTATCGGCTTCTATATCTGAAATGCCTATCGGCACGTATTTTTAAAATGGCTATCGGCAACTATATCTGAAATGCCTATCGGCACCTATATCTGAAATGCCTATCGGCACCTATTTTTGAAATGCCTATCGTAAACTACATCTGAAATGCCTATTAGCACCTATATTTGAAATGCCTATCGGCAACCATATCTGGAATGCTTATCGGCACCTATATTTGAAATGCCTATCGGTTTCTATATCTGAAATGCCTATCGGCACCTATTTTTAAAATGCATATCGGAAACTACATCTGAAATGCCTATCAGCACCTATATTTGAAATGCTTATCGGCAACCATATCTGGAATGCCTATCGGCACCTATATTTGAAATGCCTATCGGCTTCTATATCTGAAATGCCTATCGGCACCTATTTTTAAAATGGCTATCGGCAACTATACCTGAAATGCCTATCGGCACCTATATCTGAAATGCCTATCGGCACCTATTTTTGAAATGCCTATCGGAAACTACATCTGAAATGCCTATCAGCACCTATATTTGCAATGCCTATCGGCAACCATATCTGGAATGCCTATCGGCACCTATATTTGAAATGCCTATCGGTTTCTATATCTGAAATGCCTATCGGCACCTATTTTTAAAATGCATATCGGAAACTACATCTGAAATGCCTATCAGCACCTATATTTGAAATGCCTATCGGCAACCATATCTGGAATGCCTATCGGCACCTATATTTGAAATGCCTATCGGCTTCTATATCTGAAATGCCTATCCGCACCTATTTTTAAAATGCATATCGGAAACTACATCTGAAATGCCTATCGGCACCTATATTTGAAATGCCTATCGGCAACTATATTTGAAATGCCTATCGGCACCTATATCTGAAAAGCCTATCGGCAACTATATCTGAAATGCCTATCGGCGCCTATATCTGAAATGCCTATCGGCATCTATTTTTGAAATACCTATCGGAAACTACAACTGAAATGCCTATCAGCACCTATATTTGAAATGCCTATCGGCAACCATATTTGGAATGCCTATCGGCACCTATATTTGAAATGCCTATCGGCTTCTATATCTAAAATGCCTAGCGGCACCTATTTTTAAAATGCCAATCGGCAACTATATCTGAAGTGCCTATCGGCACCTATATCTAAAATGCCTATCGGCACCTATTTTTGAAATGCCTATCGGAAACTACATCTAAAATGCCTATCGGCACCTATTTTTAAAATGCCAATCGGCAACTATATCTATAATGCCTATCGGCACCTATATTTGAAATGCCTATCGGCTTCTATATCTTAAATGCCTATCGGCACCTATTTTTAAAATGCCAATCGGCGACTATATCTGTAATGCCTATCGGAACCAATTTTTGAAATGCCTATCGGAAACTACATCTGAAATGCCTATCAGCACCTATATTTGAAATGCCTATCGGCAACCATATCTGGAATGCTTATCGGCACCTATATTTGAAATGCCTGTCGGCCTATATATCTGAAATGCCTATCGGCACCTATTTTTAAAATGCCAATCGGCAACTATATCTGAAATGCCTATCGGCACCTATATCTGAATTGCCTATCGGCACCTATTTTTGAAATGCCTATCGAAAACTACATCTGAAATACCTATCAGCACCTATATTTGAAATGCCTATCGGCTTCTATATCTGAAATGCCTATCGGCACGTATTTTTAAAATGGCTATCGGCAACTATATCTGAAATGCCTATCGGCACCTATATCTGAAATGCCTATCGGCACCTATTTTTGAAATGCCTATCGTAAACTACATCTGAAATGCCTATTAGCACCTATATTTGAAATGCCTATCGGCAACCATATCTGGAATGCTTATCGGCACCTATATTTGAAATGCCTATCGGTTTCTATATCTGAAATGCCTATCGGCACCTATTTTTAAAATGCATATCGGAAACTACATCTGAAATGCCTATCAGCACCTATATTTGAAATGCTTATCGGCAACCATATCTGGAATGCCTATCGGCACCTATATTTGAAATGCCTATCGGCTTCTATATCTGAAATGCCTATCGGCACCTATTTTTAAAATGGCTATCGGCAACTATACCTGAAATGCCTATCGGCACCTATATCTGAAATGCCTATCGGCACCTATTTTTGAAATGCCTATCGGAAACTACATCTGAAATGCCTATCAGCACCTATATTTGCAATGCCTATCGGCAACCATATCTGGAATGCCTATCGGCACCTATATTTGAAATGCCTATCGGTTTCTATATCTGAAATGCCTATCGGCACCTATTTTTAAAATGCATATCGGAAACTACATCTGAAATGCCTATCAGCACCTATATTTGAAATGCCTATCGGCAACCATATCTGGAATGCCTATCGGCACCTATATTTGAAATGCCTATCGGCTTCTATATCTGAAATGCCTATCCGCACCTATTTTTAAAATGCATATCGGAAACTACATCTGAAATGCCTATCGGCACCTATATTTGAAATGCCTATCGGCAACTATATTTGAAATGCCTATCGGCACCTATATCTGAAAAGCCTATCGGCAACTATATCTGAAATGCCTATCGGCGCCTATATCTGAAATGCCTATCGGCATCTATTTTTGAAATACCTATCGGAAACTACAACTGAAATGCCTATCAGCACCTATATTTGAAATGCCTATCGGCAACCATATTTGGAATGCCTATCGGCACCTATATTTGAAATGCCTATCGGCTTCTATATCTAAAATGCCTAGCGGCACCTATTTTTAAAATGCCAATCGGCAACTATATCTGAAGTGCCTATCGGCACCTATATCTAAAATGCCTATCGGCACCTATTTTTGAAATGCCTATCGGAAACTACATCTAAAATGCCTATCGGCACCTATTTTTAAAATGCCAATCGGCAACTATATCTATAATGCCTATCGGCACCTATATCTGAAATGCCTATCGGCACCTATTTTTAAAATGCCAATCGGCAACTATATCTGAAATGCCTATCGGCACCTATATCTAAAATGCCTATCGGCACCTATTTTTGAAATGCCTATCATAAACTACATCTGAAATGCCTATCAGCACTTATATTTGAAATGCCTATCGGCAACCATATTTGGAATGCCTATCGGCACCTATATTTGAAATGCCTTTCGGCTTCTATATCTGAAATCCCTAGCGGCACCTATTTTTAAAATGCCAATCGGCAACTATATCTGAAGTGCCTATCGGCACCTATATTAAAATGCCTATCGGCACCTATTTTTGAAATGCCTATCGAAAACTACATCTGAAATGCCTATCAGCACCTATAGTTGAAATGCCTATCGGCAACCACATCAGAAACGCCTATCGGCACCTATATCTGAAATGCCTTTCGGCATTTATATCTGAAATGCCTATCGACACCTATATTTGAAATGCCTATCGGCACCTATATTTTAAATGCCTATCGGCAACTATATCTGATATGCCTATCGGTACCTATATCTGAAATGCCTATCGGCACCTATTTTTGAAATGCCTATCGGAAACTACATCTAAAATGCCTATCGGCACCTATTTTTAAAATGCCAATCGGCAACTATATCTATAATGCCTATCGGCACCTATATCTGAAATGCCTATCGGCACCTATTTTTAAAATGCCAATCGGCAACTATATCTGAAATGCCTATCGGCACCTATATCTAAAATGCCTATCGGCACCTATTTTTGAAATGCCTATCATAAACTACATCTGAAATGCCTATCAGCACTTATATTTGAAATGCCTATCGGCAACAATATTTGGAATGCCTATCGGCACCTATATTTGAAATGCCTTTCGGCTTCTATATCTGAAATCCCTAGCGGCACCTATTTTTAAAATGCCAATCGGCAACTATATCTGAAGTGCCTATCGGCACCTATATTAAAATGCCTATCGGCACCTATTTTTGAAATGCCTATCGAAAACTACATCTGAAATGCCTATCAGCACCTATAGTTGAAATGCCTATCGGCAACCACATCAGAAACGCCTATCGGCACCTATATCTGAAATGCCTTTCGGCATTTATATCTGAAATGCCTATCGACACCTATATTTGAAATGCCTATCGGCACCTATATTTTAAATGCCTATCGGCAACTATATCTGATATGCCTATCGGCACGTATATCTGAAATGCCTATCGGCACCTATTTTTGAAATGCCTATCGGAAACTACATCTAAAATGCCTATCGGCACTTATTTTTAAAATGCCAATCGGCAACTATATCTGAAATGCCTATCGGCACCTATATCTGAAATGCCTATCGGCACCTATATCTGAAATGCCTATCGGCACCTATTTTTAAAATGCCAATCGGCAACTATATCTGAAATGCCTATCGGCACCTATATCTGAAATGCCTATCGGCACCTATTTTTGAAATGTCTTTCGGAAACTACATCTGAAATGCCTATCTGCCCCTATATTTGAAATGCCTATCGGCAACCATATCTGAAATGCCTATCGACACCTATATTTGAAATACCTATCGGCTTCTATATCGGAAATGCCTATCGGCACCTGTTTTTAAATTGCCAATCGGCAACTATATATGAAAAGCCTATCGGCACCTATTTTTGAAATGCCTATCGGAAACTACATCTAAAATGCCTATCGGCACCTATTTTCAAAATGCCAATCGGCAACTATATCTTAATGCCTATCGGCACCTATATCTGAAATGCCTATCGGCACCAATTTTTGAAATGCCTATCGGAAACTACATCTGAAATGCCTATCAGCACCTATATTTGAAATGCCTATCGGCAACCATATCTGGAATGCCTATCGGCACCTATATTTGAAATGCCTATCGGCTTCTATATCTGAAATGCCTATCGACACCTATTTTTTAAATGCCAATTGGCAACTATATCTGAAATGCCTATCGGTACCTATTTTTGAAATGCCTAGCGTAAACTACATCTGAAATGCCTATCAGCATTTATATTTGAAATGCCTATCGGCAACCATACCTGGAATGCCTATCGACACCTATACTTGAAATACATATCGGCTTCTATTTCTGAAATGCCTGTCGGCACCTGTTTTTAATATGCCAATCAGCAACTATATCTGAAATGCCTATTGGCACCTATATTTGAATTGCCTATCGGCATCAATTTTTGAAATGCCTATCGGAAACTACATCTAAAATGCCTATCAGCACCTATATTTGAAAAGCCTATCGGCAACCATATCTGAAATGCCTATCGGCACCCATATTTAAAATGCCTATCGGCTTCTATATCTGAAATGCCTATCGGCACCTATTTTTTAAATGCCTATCGGAAACTACATCTGAAATGCCTATCAGCACCTATATTTGAAATGCCTATCGGCAACCATATCTGGAATGCCTATAGGCACCTATAACTGAAATGCCTTTCGGCATTTATATCTGAAATGCCTATCGACACCTATATTTGAAATGCCTATCGGCACCTATATTTTAAATGCCTATCGGCAACTATATCTGATATGCCTATCGGCACCTATATCTGAAATGCCTATCGGCACCTATTTTTGAAATGCCTATCGGAAACTACATCTAAAATGGATATCGGCACCTATTTTTAAAATGCCAATCGGCAACTATATCTGAAATGCCTATCGGCACCTATATCTTAAATGCCTATCGGCACCTATTTTTGAAATGCCTATCGGAAACTACATCTAAAATGCCTATCGGCACCTATTTTCAAAATGCCAATCGGCAACTATATCTTAATGCCTATCGGCACCTATATCTGAAATGCCTATCGGCACCAATTTTTGAAATGCCTATCGGAAACTACATCTGAAATGCCTATCAGCACCTATATTTGAAATGCCTATCGGCAACCATATCTGGAATGCCTATCGGCACCTATATTTGAAATGCCTATCGGCTTCTATATCTGAAATGCCTATCGACACCTATTTTTTAAATGCCAATTGGCAACTATATCTGAAATGCCTATCGGTACCTATTTTTGAAATGCCTAGCGTAAACTACATCTGAAATGCCTATCAGCATTTATATTTGAAATGCCTATCGGCAACCATACCTGGAATGCCTATCGACACCTATACTTGAAATACATATCGGCTTCTATTTCTGAAATGCCTGTCGGCACCTGTTTTTAAAATGCCAATCAGCAACTATATCTGAAATGCCTATTGGCACCTATATTTGAATTGCCTATCGGCATCAATTTTTGAAATGCCTATCGGAAACTACATCTAAAATGCCTATCAGCACCTATATTTGAAAAGCCTATCGGCAACCATATCTGAAATGCCTATCGGCACCTATATTTAAAATGCCTATCGGCTTCTATATCTGAAATGCCTATCGGCACCTATTTTTTAAATGCTTATCGGAAACTACATCTGAAATGCCTATCAGCACCTATATTTGAAATGCCTATCGGCAACCATATCTGGAATGCCTATAGGCACCTATAACTGAAATGCCTTTCGGCATTTATATCTGAAATGCCTATCGACACCTATATTTGAAATGCCTATCGGCACCTATATTTTAAATGCCTATCGGCAACTATATCTGATATGCCTATCGGCACCTATATCTGAAATGCCTATCGGCACCTATTTTTGAAATGCCTATCGGAAACTACATCTAAAATGGATATCGGCACCTATTTTTAAAATGCCAATCGGCAACTATATCTGAAATGCCTATCGGCACCTATATCTTAAATGCCTATCGGCACCTATTTTTGAAATGCCTATCGGAAACTACATCTGAAATGCCTATAAGCACCTATATTTGAAATGCCTATCGGCAACCATATCTGAAATGCCTATCGACACCTATATTTGAAATACCTATCTGCTTCTATATTTGAAATGCCTATCAACACCTATTTTAAAAATGCCAAACGGCAACTATATCTGAAATGCCTATCATCACCTATATCTAAAATCCCTATCGGCACCAATTTTTGAAATGCCTATCGGAAACTACATCTGAAATGCCTATCAGCACCTATATTTGAAATGCCTATCGGCAACCATATCTGGAATGCTTATCGGCACCTATATTTGAAATGCCTGTCGGCCTATATATCTGAAATGCCTATCGGCACCTATTTTTAAAATGCCAATCGGCAACTATATCTGAAATGCCTATCGGCACCTATATCTGAATTGCCTATCGGCACCTATTTTTGAAATGCCTATCGAAAACTACATCTGAAATACCTATCAGCACCTATATTTGAAATGCCTATCGGCTTCTATATCTGAAATGCCTATCGGCACGTATTTTTAAAATGGCTATCGGCAACTATATCTGAAATGCCTATCGGCACCTATATCTGAAATGCCTATCGGCACCTATTTTTGAAATGCCTATCGTAAACTACATCTGAAATGCCTATTAGCACCTATATTTGAAATGCCTATCGGCAACCATATCTGGAATGCTTATCGGCACCTATATTTGAAATGCCTATCGGTTTCTATATCTGAAATGCCTATCGGCACCTATTTTTAAAATGCATATCGGAAACTACATCTGAAATGCCTATCAGCACCTATATTTGAAATGCTTATCGGCAACCATATCTGGAATGCCTATCGGCACCTATATTTGAAATGCCTATCGGCTTCTATATCTGAAATGCCTATCGGCAACTATTTTTAAAATGGCTATCGGCAACTATACCTGAAATGCCTATCGGCACCTATATCTGAAATGCCTATCGGCACCTATTTTTGAAATGCCTATCGGAAACTACATCTGAAATGCCTATCAGCACCTATATTTGCAATGCCTATCGGCAACCATATCTGGAATGCCTATCGGCACCTATATTTGAAATGCCTATCGGTTTCTATATCTGAAATGCCTATCGGCACCTATTTTTAAAATGCATATCGGAAACTACATCTGAAATGCCTATCAGCACCTATATTTGAAATGCCTATCGGCAACCATATCTGGAATGCCTATCGGCACCTATATTTGAAATGCCTATCGGCTTCTATATCTGAAATGCCTATCCGCACCTATTTTTAAAATGCATATCGGAAACTACATCTGAAATGCCTATCGGCACCTATATTTGAAATGCCTATCGGCAACTATATTTGAAATGCCTATCGGCACCTATATCTGAAAAGCCTATCGGCAACTATATCTGAAATGCCTATCGGCGCCTATATCTGAAATGCCTATCGGCATCTATTTTTGAAATACCTATCGGAAACTACAACTGAAATGCCTATCAGCACCTATATTTGAAATGCCTATCGGCAACCATATTTGGAATGCCTATCGGCACCTATATTTGAAATGCCTATCGGCTTCTATATCTAAAATGCCTAGCGGCACCTATTTTTAAAATGCCAATCGGCAACTATATCTGAAGTGCCTATCGGCACCTATATCTAAAATGCCTATCGGCACCTATTTTTGAAATGCCTATCGGAAACTACATCTAAAATGCCTATCGGCACTTATTTTTAAAATGCCAATCGGCAACTATATCTGAAATGCCTATCGGCACCTATATCTGAAATGCCTTTCGGCACCTATTTTTGAAATGCCTATCGGAAACTACATCTAAAATGCCTATCAGCACCTATATTTGAAATGCCTATCGGCAACCATATCTGAAATGCCTATCGACACCTATATTTGCAATACCTATCGGCTTCTATATCTGAAATGCCTATCGGCAACTATTTTTAAAATGCCAATCGGCAACTATATCTGAAATGCCTATCGGCACCTATATCTAAAATGCCAATCGGCACCAATTTTTGAAATGCCTATCGGAAACTACATCTGAAATGCCTATCAGCACCTATATTTGAAATGCCTATCGGCTTCTATATCTGAAATGCCTACCGACACCTATTTTTAAAATGCCAATTGGCAACTATATCTGAAATGCCTATCGGCACCTATATCTGAAATGCCTATCAGCACCTATATTTGAAATGCCTATCGGCAACCATATCTGGAATGCCTATCGGCACCTATATTTAAAATGCCTATCGACTTCTATATCTGAAATGCCTATCGGCACCTATTTTTAAAATGATAATCGGCAACTATATCTGAAATGCCTATCGGCACCTATATATGAAATGCCTTTTGGCACCTATTTTTGAAATGCCTATCGGGAACTACATCTGAAATGCCTATCAGCACCTATATTTGAAATGCCTATCGGCAACCATATCCGGAATGCCTATCGGCACCTATATTTGAAATGCCTATCGGCTTCTATATCTGAAATGCCTATCAGCACCTATTTTTAAAATGCCATTCGGAAACTATATCTGAAATGCCTATCGGCACCTATATCTGAAATGCCTATCGGCAGCTATTTTTGAAATGCCTATTGGAAACTACATCTTAAATGCCTATCAGCACCTATATTTGAAATGCCTATCGGCAACCATATCTGGAATGCCCATCGGCACCTATATTTGAGATGCCTATCGGCTTCTATATCTGAAATGCCTATCGGCACCTATTTTTAAAATGCCAATCGGCAACTATATCTGAAGTTCCTATCTGCACCTATATCTGAAATGCCTATCGGCACCTATTTTTGAAATGCCTATCGACAACTACATCTGAAATGCCTATCAGCACCTATATTTGAAATGCCTATCGGCACCTATATTTTAAATGCCTATCGGCAACTATATCTGATATGCCTATCGGCACCTATATCTGAAATGCCTATCGACACCTATATTTGAAATGTCTATCGGCACCTATATTTTAAATGCCTATCGGCAACTATATCTGATATGCCTATCGGCACCTATATCTGAAATGCCTATCGGCACCTATTTTTGAAATGCCTATCGGAAACTACATCTAAAATGCCTATCGGCACTTATTTTTAAAATGCCAATCGGCAACTATATCTGAAATGCCTATCGGCACCTATATCTGAAATGCCTATCGGCACCTATATCTGAAATGCCTATCGGCACCTATTTTTAAAATGCCAATCGGCAACTATATCTGAAATGCCTATCGGCACCTATATCTGAAATGCCTATCGGCACCTATTTTTGAAATGTCTTTCGGAAACTACATCTGAAATGCCTATCTGCCCCCATATTTGAAATGCCTATCGGCAACCATATCTGAAGTGCCTATCGACACCTATATTTGAAATACCTATCGGCTTCTATATCGGAAATGCCTATCGGCACCTGTTTTTAAATTGCCAATCGGCAACTATATATGAAAAGCCTATCGGCACCTATTTTTGAAATGCCTATCGGAAACTACATCTAAAATGCCTATCGGCACCTATTTTCAAAATGCCAATCGGCAACTATATCTTAATGCCTATCGGCACCTATATCTGAAATGCCTATCGGCACCTATTTTTGAAATGTCTTTCGGAAACTACATCTGAAATGCCTATCAGCACCTATATTTGAAATGCCTATCGGCAACCATATCTGGAATGCCTATCGGCACCTATATTTGAAATGCCTATCGGCTTCTATATCTGAAATGCCTATCGACACCTATTTTTTAAATGCCAATTGGCAACTATATCTGAAATGACTATCGGTACCTATTTTTGAAATGCCTAGCGTAAACTACATCTGAAATGCCTATCAGCATTTATATTTGAAATGCCTATCGGCAACCATACCTGGAATGCCTATCGACACCTATACTTGAAATACATATCGGCTTCTATTTCTGAAATGCCTGTCGGCACCTGTTTTTAAAATGCCAATCAGCAACTATATCTGAAATGCCTATTGGCACCTATATTTGAATTGCCTATCGGCATCAATTTTTGAAATGCCTATCGGAAACTACATCTAAAATGCCTATCAGCACCTATATTTGAAAAGCCTATCGGCAACCATATCTGAAATGCCTATCGGCACCTATATTTAAAATGCCTATCGGCTTCTATATCTGAAATGCCTATCGGCACCTATTTTTTAAATGCCTATCGGAAACTACATCTGAAATGCCTATCAGCACCTATATTTGAAATGCCTATCGGCAACCATATCTGGAATGCCTATAGGCACCTATAACTGAAATGCCTTTCGGCATTTATATCTGAAATGCCTATCGACACCTATATTTGAAATGCCTATCGGCACCTATATTTTAAATGCCTATCGGCAACTATATCTGATATGCCTATCGGCACCTATATCTGAAATGCCTATCGGCACCTATTTTTGAAATGCCTATCGGAAACTACATCTAAAATGCATATCGGCACCTATTTTTAAAATGCCAATCGGCAACTATATCTGAAATGCCTATCGGCACCTATATCTTAAATGCCTATCGGCACCTATTTTGAAATGCCTATCGGAAACTACATCTGAAATGCCTATAAGCACCTATATTTGAAATGCCTATCGGCAACCATATCTGAAATGCCTATCGACACCTATATTTGAAATACCTATCTGCTTCTATATTTGAAATGCCTATCAACACCTATTTTAAAAATGCCAAACGGCAACTATATCTGAAATGCCTATCATCACCTATATCTAAAATCCCTATCGGCACCAATTTTTGAAATGCCTATCGGAAACTACATCTGAAATGCCTATCAGCACCTATATTTGAAATGCCTATCGGCAACCATATCTGGAATGCTTATCGGCACCTATATTTGAAATGCCTGTCGGCTTCTATATCTGAAATGCCTATCGGCACCTATTTTTAAAATGCCAATCGGCAACTATATCTGAAATGCCTATCGGCACCTATATCTGAAATGCCTATCGGCACCTATTTTTGAAATGCCTATCGAAAACTACATCTGAAATACATATCAGCACCTATATTGAGAAATGCCTATCGGCTTCTATATCTGAAATGCCTATCGGCACGTATTTTTAAAATGGCTATCGGCAACTATATCTGAAATGCCTATCGGCACCTATATCTGAAATGCCTATCGGCACCTATTTTTGAAATGCCTATCGTAAACTAAATCTGAAATGCCTATTAGCACCTATATTTGAAATGCCTATCGGCAACCATATCTGGAATGCTTATCGGCACCTATATTTGAAATGCCTATCGGTTTCTATATCTGAAATGCCTATCGGCACCTATTTTTAAAATGCATATCGGAAACTACATCTGAAATGCCTATCAGCACCTATATTTGAAATGCTTATCGGCAACCATATCTGGAATGCCTATCGGCACCTATATTTGAAATGCCTATCGGCTTCTATATCTGAAATGCCTATCGGCACCTATTTTTAAAATGGCTATCGGCAACTATACCTGAAATGCCTATCGGCACCTATATCTGAAATGCCTATCGGCACCTATTTTTGAAATGCCTATCGGAAACTACATCTGAAATGCCTATCAGCACCTATATTTGCAATGCCTATCGGCAACCATATCTGGAATGCCTATCGGCACCTATATTTGAAATGCCTATCGGTTTCTACATCTGAAATGCCTATCGGCACCTATTTTTAAAATGCATATCGGAAACTACATCTGAAATGCCTATCAGCACCTATATTTGAAATGCCTATCGGCAACCATATCTGGAATGCCTATCGGCACCTATATTTGAAATGCCTATCGGCTTCTATATCTGAAATGCCTATCCGCACCTATTTTTAAAATGCATATCGGAAACTACATCTGAAATGCCTATCGGCACATATATTTGAAATGCCTATCGGCAACTATATTTGAAATGCCTATCGGCACCTATATCTGAAAAGCCTATCGGCAACTATATCTGAAATGCCTATCGGCGCCTATATTTGAATTGCCTATCGGCACCTATTTTTGAAATGCCTATCGGAAACTACAACTGAAATGCCTATCAGCACCTATATTTGAAATGCCTATCGGCAACCATATTTGGAATGCCTATCGGCACCTATATTTGAAATGCCTATCGGCTTCTATATCTAAAATGCCTAGCGGCACCTATTTTTAAAATGCCAATCGGCAACTATATCTGAAGTGCCTATCGGCACCTATATCTAAAATGCCTATCGGCACCTATTTTTGAAATGCCTATCGGAAACTACATCTAAAATGCCTATCGGCACTTATTTTTAAAATGCCAATCGGCAACTATATCTGAAATGCCTATCGGCACCTATATCTGAAATGCCTTTCGGCACCTATTTTTGAAATGCCTATCGGAAACTACATCTAAAATGCCTATCAGCACCTATATTTGAAATGCCTATCGGCAACCATATCTGAAATGCCTATCGACACCTATATTTGCAATACCTATCGGCTTCCATATCTGAAATGCCTATCGGCAACTATTTTTAAAATGCCAATCGGCAACTATATCTGAAATGCCTATCGGCACCTATATCTAAAATGTCAATCGGCACCAATTTTTGAAATGCCTATCGGAAACTACATCTGAAATGCCTATCAGCACCTATATTTGAAATGCCTATCGGCTTCTATATCTGAAATGCCTACCGACACCTATTTTTAAAATGCCAATTGGCAACTATATCTGAAATGCCTATCGGCACCTATATCTGAAATGCCTATCAGCACCTATATTTGAAATGCCTATCGGCAACCATATCTGGAATGCCTATCGGCACCTATATTTAAAATGCCTATCGACTTCTATATCTGAAATGCCTATCGGCACCTATTTTTAAAATGATAATCGGCAACTATATCTGAAATGCCTATCGGCACCTATATATGAATTGCCTTTTGGCACCTATTTTTGAAATGCCTATCGGGAACTACATCTGAAATGCCTATCAGCACCTATATTTGAAATGCCTATCGGCAACCATATCCGGAATGCCTATCGGCACCTATATTTGAAATGCCTATCGGCTTCTATATCTGAAATGCCTATCAGCACCTATTTTTAAAATGCCATTCGGAAACTATATCTGAAATGCCTATCGGCACCTATATCTGAAATGCCTATCGGCAGCTATTTTTGAAATGCCTATTGGAAACTACATCTGAAATGCCTATCAGCACCTATATTTGAAATGCCTATCGGCAACCATATCTGGAATGCCCATCGGCACCTATATTTGAGATGCCTATCGGCTTCTATATCTGAAATGCCTATCGGCACCTATTTTTAAAATGCCAATCGGCAACTATATCTGAAGTTCCTATCTGCACCTATATCTGAAATGCCTATCGGCACCTATTTTTGAAATGCCTATCGACAACTACATCTGAAATGCCTATCAGCACCTATATTTGAAATGTCTATCGGCAACCACATCAGAAATGCCTATTGGCACCTATATCTGAAATGCCATTCGGCATTTATATCTGAAATGCCTATCGACACCTATATTTGAAATGCCTATCGGCACCTATATTTTAAATGCCTATCGGCAACTATATCTGATATGCCTATCGGCACCTATATCTGAAATGCCTATCGACACCTATATTTGAAATGTCTATCGGCACCTATATTTTAAATGCCTATCGGCAACTATATCTGATATGCCTATCGGCACCTATATCTAAAATGCCTATCGGCACCTATATCTGAAATGCCTATCGGCACCTATTTTTGAAATGCCTATTGGAAACTACATCTGAAATGCCTATCAGCACCTATATTTGAAATGCCTATCGGCAACCATATCTGGAATGCCTATCGGCACCTATATTTGAAATGCCTATCCGCTTCTATATCTGAAATGCCTATCGGCACCTATTTTTAAAATGCCAATCGGCAACTCTATCTGAAATGCCTATCGGCACCTATATCTGAAATGCCTATCGGCACCTATTTTTAAAATGCCAATCGGCAACTATATCTGAAATGCCTATCGACACCTATATCTGAAATGCCTATCGGCACCAATTTTTGAAATGCCTATCGGAAACTACATCTGAAATGCCTATCAGTACCTATATTTGAAATGCCTATCGGCAACCATATCTGGAATGCCTATCGGCACCTATATTTGAAATGCCTATCGACTTCTATATCTGAAATGCCTATCGGCACCTATTTTTAAAATGATAATCGGCAACTATATCTGAAATGCCTATCGGCACCTATATATGAAATGCCTTTTGGCACCTATTTTTGAAATACCTATCGTAAACTACATCTGAAATGCCTATCAGCACCTATATTTGAAATGCCTATCGGCAACCATATCTGGAATGCTTATCGGCACCTATATTTGAAATGCCTATCGGTTTCTATATCTGAAATGCCTATCGGCACCTATTTTTAAAATGCATATCGGAAACTACATCTGAAATGCCTATCAGCACCTATATTTGAAATGCTTATCGGCAACCATATCTGGAATGCCTATCGGCACCTATATTTGAAATGCCTATCGGCTTCTATATCTGAAATGCCTATCGGCACCTATTTTTAAAATGGCTATCGGCAACTATACCTGAAATGCCTATCGGCACCTATATCTGAAATGCCTATCGGCACCTATTTTTGAAATGCCTATCGGAAACTACATCTATAATGCCTATCAGCACCTATATTTGAAATGCCTATCGGCAACCATATCTGGAATGCCTATCGGCACCTATATTTGAAATGCCTATCGGCTTCTATATCTGAAATGCCTATCGGCACCTATTTTTAAAATGGCTATCGGCAACTATACCTGAAATGCCTATCGACACCTATATCTGAAATGCCTATCGGCACCTATATCTGAAATGCCTATCGGCACCTATTTTTGAAATGCCTATCGTAAACTACATCTGAAATGCCTATCAGCACCTATATTTGAAATGCCTATCGGCAACCATATCTGGAATGCTTATCGGCACCTATATTTGAAATGCCTATCGGCTTCTATATCTGAAATGCCTATCGGCACCTATTTTTGAAATGCCTATCGTAAACTACATCTGAAATGCCTATCAGCACCTATATTTGAAATGCCTATCGGCAACCATATCTGGAATGCTTATCGGCACCTATATTTGAAATGCCTATCGGCTTCTATATCTGAAATGCCTATCGGCACCTATATCTGAAATGCCTATCGGCACCTATTTTTGAAATGCCTATCGTAAAATACATCTGAAATGCCTATCAGCACCTATATTTGAAATGCCTATCGGCAACCATATCTGGAATGCCTATCGGCACCTATATTTGAAATGCCTATCGGCAACCATATCTGGAATGCCTATCGGCACCTATATTTGAAATGCCTATCGACTTCTATATCTGAAATGCCTATCGGCACCTATTTTTAAAATGATAATCGGCAACTACATCTGAAATGCCTATCGGCACCTATATATGAAATGCCTTTTTGCACCTATTTTTAAAATACCTATCGGGGACTACATCTGAAATGCCTATCAGCACCAATATTTGAAATGCCTATCGGCAACCATATCTGGAATGCCTATCGGCACCTATATTTGATATGCCTATCGGATTCTATATCTAAAATGCCTATCGGCACCTATTTTTAAAATGCCAATCGGCAACTATATCTGTAATGCCTATCAGCACCAATATCTGAAATGCCTATCGGCACCTATTTTTGATATGCCTATCGGAAACTACATCTGAAATGCCTATCAGCACCAATATTTGAAATGCCTATCGGCAACCATATCTGAAATGCCTATCGACACCTATATTTGAAATACCTATCGGCTTCTATATCTGAAATGCCTATCGGCACATATTTTTAAAATGCCAATCGGCAACTATATCTGAAATGCCTATCGGCACCTATATCTGAAATGCAAATCGGCACCAATTTTTGAAATACCTATCGGAAACTACATCTGAAATGCCTATCAGCACCTATATTTGAAATGCCTATCGGCAACAATATCTGGAATGCCTATCGGCACCTATATTTGAAATGCCTATCGGCTTCTATATCTGAAATGCCTATCGGCACCTATATCTGAAATGAGTATCGGCACCTATTTTTGAAATGCCTATCGGAAAATACATCTGAAATGCCTATCAGCACCTATATTTGAAATGCCTATCGGCAACCATATTTGGAATGCCTATCGGCACCTATATTTGAAATGCCTATCGGCTTCTATATCTGAAATGCCTATCGGCACCTATTTTTAAAATGCCATTCGGAAACTATATCTGAAATGCCTTTCGGCACCTATATCTGAAATGCCTATCGGCACCTATTTTTGAAATGCCTACCGGAAACTACATCTAAATGCCAATCGGCACCTATTTTTAAAATGCCAATCGGCAACTATATCTGAAATGCCTATCGGCACCTATATCTGAAAAGCCTTTCGGCACCTATTTTTGAAATGCCTATCGGAAACTACATCTGAAATGCCTATCAGCACCTATATTTGAAATGCCTATCGGCAACCATATCTGAAATGCCTATCGACACCTATATTTGAAATACCTTTCGGCTTCTATATCTGAAATGCCTATCGGCAACTATTTTTAAAATGCCAATCGGCAACTATATCTGAAATGCCTATCGGCACCTATATCTAAAATGCCAATCGGCACCAATTTTTGAAATGCCTATCGGAAACTACATCTGAAATACCTATCAGCACCTATATTTAAAATGCCTATCGGCAACCATATCTGGAATGCCTACCGGCACCTATATTTGAAATGCCTATCGGCTTCTATATCTGAAATGCCTATCGGCACCTATTTTTAAAATGGCTATGGGCAACTATATCTGAAATGCCTATCGGCACCTATATCTGAAATGCCTATCAGCACCTATTTTTGAAATGCCTATCGGAAACTACATCTGAAATGCCTATCAGCACCTATATTTGAAATGCCTATCGGCAACCATATCTGGAATGCCTATCGGCACCTATATTTGAAATGCCTATCGGCTTCTATATCTAAAAAGCCTATCGGCACCTATTTTTAAAATGCCTATCGGAAACTACATCTGAAATGCCTATCAGCACCTATATTTGAAATGCCTATCGGCAACCATATCTGGAATGCCTATCGGCACTTATATTTGAAATGCCTATCGGCTTCTATATCTGAAATGCCTATCGGCACCTATATCTGAAATGCCTATCGGCACCTATTTTTGAAATGCCTATCGGAAACTACATCTGAAATGCCTATCAGCACCTATATTTGAAATGCCTATCGGCAACCATATCTGGAATGCCTATCGGCACCTATATTTGAAATGCCTATCGACTTCTATATCTGAAATGCCTATCGGCACCTATTTTTAAAATGATAATCGGCAACTATATCTGAAATGCCTATCGGCACCTATATATAAAATGCCTTTTGGCACCTATTTTTGAAATACCTATCGTAAACTACATCTGAAGTGCCTATCAGCACCTATATTTGAAATGCCTATCGGCAACCATATCTGGAATGCTTATCGGCACCTATATTTGAAATGCCTATCGGTTTCTATATCTGAAATGCCTATCGGCACCTATTTTTAAAATGCATATCGGAAACTACATCTGAAATGCCTATCAGCACCTATATTTGAAATGCTTATCGGCAACCATATCTGGAATGCCTATCGGCACCTATATTTGAAATGCCTATCGGCTTCTATATCTGAAATGCCTATCGGCACCTATTTTTAAAATGGCTATCGGCAACTATACCTGAAATGCCTATCGGCACCCATATCTGAAATGCCTATCGGCACCTATTTTTAAAATGGCTATCGGCAACTATACCTGAAATGCCTATCGACACCTATATCTGAAATGCCTATCGGCACCTATATCTGAAATGCCTATCGGCACCTATTTTTGAAATGCCTATCGTAAACTACGTCTGAAATGCCTATCAGCACCTATATTTGAAATGCCTATCGGCAACCATATCTGGAATGCTTATCGGCACCTATATTTGAAATGCCTATCGGCATCTATATCAGAAATGCCTATCGGCACCTATTTTTGAAATGCCTATCGTAAACTACATCTGAAATGCCTATCAGCACCTATATTTGAAATGCCTATCGGCAACCATATCTGGAATGCTTATCGGCACCTATATTTGAAATGCCTATCGGCTTCTATATCTGAAATGCCTATCGACACCTATTTTTAAAATGCCAATCGGCAACTATATCTGAAATGCCTATCGGCACCTATATCTAAAATGCCTATCGGCACCTATTTTTGAAATGCCTATCGGAAACTACATCTGAAATGCCTATCAGCACCTATATTTGAAATGCCTATCGGCAACCATATCTGGAATGCTTATCGGCACCTATATTTGAAATGCCTATCGGCTTCTATATCTGAAATGCCTATCGGCACCTATTTTTGAAATTCCTATCGTAAACTACATCTGAAATGCCTATCAGCACCTATATTTGAAATGCCTATCGGCAACCATATCTGGAATGCTTATCGGCACCTATATTTGAAATGCCTATCGGCTTCTATATCTGAAATGCCTATCGGCACCTATTTTTAAAATGCCAATCGGCAACTATATCTGAAGTGCCTATCGGCACCTAAATCTGAAATGCCTATCAGCACCTATATCTGAAATGCCTATCGGCACCTATTTTTGAAATGCCTATCGAAAACTACATCTGAAATGCCTCTCAGCACCTATATTTGAAATGCCTATCGGCAACCACATCAGAAATGCCTATCGACACCTATATCTGAAATGCCTTTCGGCATTTATATTTGAAATGCCTATCGACACCTATATTTGAAATGCCTATCGGCACCTATATTTTAAATGCCTATCGGCAACTATATCTGATTTGCCTATCGGCACCTATAACTGAAATGCCGATCGGCACCTATTTTTGAAATGCCTATCGGAAACTACATCTAAAATGCCTATCGGCACCTATTTTTAAAATGCCAATCGGCAACTATATCTGAAATGCCTATCGGCACCTATATCTGAAATGCCCATCGGCACCTATTTTTGAAATGCCTATCGGAAACTACATCTGAAATGCCTATCAGCACTTGTATTTGAAATGCCTTTCGGCAACCACATCAGAAATGCCTATCGGCACCTATATCTGAAATGCCCTTCGGCATTTATATCTGAAATGCCTATCGACACCTATATTTGAAATGCCTATCGGCACCTATATTTTAAATGCCTATCGGCAACTATATCTGATATGCCTATCGGCACCTATATCGGAAATGCCTATCGGCACCTATTTTGGAAATGCCTATCGGAAACTACATCTAAAATGCCTATCAGCACCTATTTTTAAAATGCCAATCGGCAACTCTATCTGAAATACCTATCGGCACCTATATCTGAAATGCCTATCGGCACCTATTTTTAAAATGCCAATCGGCAACTATATCTGAAATGCCTATCAGTACCTATATTTGAAATGCCTATCGCCTTCTATATCTGAAATGCCTTTCGGCACCTATTTTTAAAATGATAATCGGCAACTATATCTGAAATGCCTATCGGCACCTATATATGAAATGCCTTTTGGCACCTATTTTTGAAATGCCTATCGGGAACTACATCTGAAATGCCTATCTGCACCTATATTTGAAATGCCTATCGGCAACCATATCCGGAATGCCTATCGGCACCTATATTTGAAATGCTTATCGGCTTCTATATCTAACATGCCTATCGGCACCTATTTTTAAAATGCCAATCGGCAACTATATCTGTAATGCCTATCGGCATCTATATCTGAAATGAGTATCGGCACAAATTTTTGAAATGCCTATCGGAAAATACATCTGAAATGCCTATCAGCACCTATATTTGAAATGCCTATCGGCAACCATATTTGGAATGCCTATCGGCACCTATATTTGAAAAGCCTATCGGCACATATATTGAAATGACTATCGGCACCTAATTTTGAAATGCCTATCGAAAACTACATCTGAAATGCTTATCAGCACCTATATTTGAAATGCCTATCGGCAACCACATCAGAATGCCTATCGGCACCTATATCTGAAATGCCTTTCGGCATTTGTATCTGAAATGCCTATCGACACCTATATTTGAAATGCCTATCGGCACCTATATTTTAAATGCCTATCGGCAACTATATCTGATATGCCTATCGGCACCTATATCTGAAATGCTATCGGCACCTATTTTTGAAATGCCTATCGAAAACTACATCTAAGATGCCTATCGGCACCTATTTTTAAAATGCCAATCGGCAACTATATCTGAAATTGCCTATCGGCACCTATTTTTGAAATGCCTATCGGAAACTACATCTGAAATGCCTATCAGCACCTATATTTGAAATGCCTATCGGCAACCATATCTGAAATGCCTATCGACACCTATATTTGAAATACCTATCGGCTTCTATATCTGAAATGCCTATCGGCACCTATTTTTAAAATGCCATACGGAAACTATATCTGAAATGCCTATTGGCACCTATATCTGAAATGCCTATCGGCACCTATTTTTGAAATGCCTATTGGAAACTACATCCGAAATACTTATCAGCACCTATATTTGAAATGCCTATCGGCAACCATATCTGGAATGCCTATCGGCACCTATATTAGAAATGCCTATCGGCTTCTATATCTGAAATGCCTATCGGCACCTATTTTTAAAATGCCAATCGGCAACTATATCTGAAGTGCCTATCGGCACCTATATCTAAAATGCCTATCGGCACCTATATCTGAAATGCCTATCGGCACCTATTTTTGAAATGCCTATCGAAAACTACATCTGAAATGCCTATCAGCATCTATATTTGAAATGCCTATCGGCAACCACATCAGAAATGCCCATCGACACCTATATCTGAAATGCCTTTCGGCATTTATATTTGAAATGCCTATCGACACCTATATTTGAAATGCCTATCGGCACCTATATTTTAAATGCCTATCGGCAACTATATCTGATATGCCTATCGGCACCTATATCTGAAATGCCGATCGGCACCTATTTTTGAAATGCCTATCGGAAACTACATCTAAAATGCCTATCGGCACCTATTTTTAAAATGCCAATCGGCAACTATATCTGAAATGCCTATCGGCACCTATATCTAAAATGCCTATCGGCACCTATTTTTGAAATGCCTATCGGAAACTACATCTGAAATGCCTATCAGCACTTATATTTGAAACGCCTATCGGCAACCATATTTGGAATGCCTATCGGCACCTATATTTGAAATGCCTTTCGGCTTCTATATCTGAAATCCCTAGCGGCACCTATTTTTAAAATGCCAATCGGCAACTATATCTGAAGTGCCTATCGGCACCTATATAGAAATGCCTATCGGCACCTATTTTTGAAATGCCTATCGAAAACTACATCTGAAATGCCTATCAGCACCTATATTTGAAATGCCTATCGGCAACCACATCAGAAACGCCTATCGGCACCTATATCTGAAATGCCTTTCGGCATTTATATCTGAAATGCCTATCGACACCTATATTTGAAATGCCTATCGGCACCTATATTTTAAATGCCTATCGGCAACTATATCTGATATGCCTATTGGTACCTATATCTGAAATGCCTATCGGCACCTATTTTTGAAATGCCTATCGGAAACTACATCTAAAATGCCTATCGGCACCTATTTTTAAAATGCCAATCGGCAACTATATCTGAAATGCCTATCGGCACCTATATCTGAAATGCCTATCGGCACCTATTTTTAAAATGCCAATCGGCAACTATATCTAAAATGCCTATCGGCACCTATATCTAAAGTGCCTATCGGCACCTATTTTTGAAATGCCTATCGGAAACTACATCTGAAATGCCTATCAGCACTTATATTTGAAATGCCTATCGGCAACCATATTTGGAATGCCTATCGGCACCTATATTTGAAATGCCTTTCGGCTTCTATATCTGAAATCCCTAACGGCACCTATTTTTAAAATGCCAATCGGCAACTATATCTGAAGTGCCTATCGGCACCTATATTAAAATGCCTATCGGCACCTATTTTTGAAATGCCTATCGAAAACTACATCTGAAATGCCTATCAGCACCTATATTTGAAATGCCTATCGGCAACCACATCAGAAACGCCTATCGGCACCTATATCTGAAATGCCTTTCGGCATTTATATCTGAAATGCCTATCGACACCTATATTTGAAATGCCTATCGGCACCTATATTTTAAATGCCTATCGGCAACTATATCTGATATGCCTATCGGCACCTATATCTGAAATGCCTATCGGCACCTATTTTTGAAATGCCTATCGTATACTACATCTAAAATGCCTATCGGCACTTATTTTGAAAATGCCAATCGGCAACTATATCTGAAATGCCTATCGGCACCTATATCTGAAATGCCTATCGGCACCTATATCTGAAATGCCTATCGGCACCTATTTTTAAAATGCCAATCGGCAACTATATCTGAAATGCCTATCGGCACCTATATCTGAAATGCCTATCGGCACCTATTTTTGAAATGTCTTTCGGAAACTACATCTGAAATGCCTATCTGCCCCTATATTTGAAATACCTATCGGCTTCTATATCTGAAATGCCTATCGGCACCTGTTTTTAAATTGCCAATCGGCAACTATATATGAAAAGCCTATCGGCACCTATTTTTGAAATGCCTATCGGAAACTACATCTAAAATGCCTATCGGCACCTATTTTCAAAATGCCAATCGGCAACTATATCTTAATGCCTATCGGCACCAATATCTGAAATGCCTATCGGCACCAATTTTTGAAATGCCTATCGGAAACTACATCTGAAATGCCTATCAGCACCTATATTTGAAATGCCTATCGGCAACCATACCTGGAATGCCTATCGACACCTATACTTAAAATACATATCGGCTTCTATTTCTGAAATGCCTGTCGGCACCTGTTTTTAAAATGCCAATCAGCAACTATATCTGAAATGCCTATCGGCACCTATATTTGAATTGCCTATCGGCATCAATTTTTGAAATGCCTATCGGAAACTACATCTAAAATGCCTATCAGCACCTATATTTGAAAAGCCTATCGGCAACGATATCTGAAATGCCTATCGGCACCTATATTTAAAATGCCTGTCGGCTTCTATATCTGAAATGCCTATCGGCACCTATTTTTTAAATGCCTATCGGAAACTACATCTGAAATGCTCATCAGCACCTATATTTGAAATGCCTATCGGCAACCATATCTGGAATGCCTATAGGCACCTATATCTGAAATGCCTTTCGGCATTTATATCTGAAATGCCTATCGACACCTATATTTGAAATGCCTATCGGCACCTATATTTTAAATGCCTATCGGCAACTATATCTGATATGCCTATCGGCACCTATATCTGAAATGCCTATCGGCACCTATTTTTGAAATGCCTATCGGAAACTACATCTAAAATGCATATCGGCACCTATTTTTCAAATGCCAATCGGCAACTATATCTGAAATGCCTATCGGCACCTATATCTTAAATGCCTATCGGCACCTATTTTTGAAATGCCTATCGGAAACTACATCTGAAATGCCTATCAGCACCTATATTTGAAATGCCTATCGGCAACCATATCTGAAATGCCTATCGACACCTATATTTGAAATACCTATCTGCTTCTATATTTGAAATGCCTATCAACACCTATTTTTAAAATGCCAATCGGCAACTATATCTGAAATGCCTATCATCACCTATATCTGAAATCCCTATCGGCACCAATTTTTGAAATGCCTATCGGAAACTACATCTGAAATGCCTATCAGCACCTATATTTGAAATGCCTATCGGCAACCATATCTGGAATGCTTATCGGCACCTATATTTGAAATGCCAGTCGGCTTATATATCTGAAATGCCTATCGGCACCTATTTTTGAAATGCCTTTCGAAAACTACATCTGAAATACCTATCAGCACCTATATTTGAAATGCCTATTGGCTTCTATATCTGAAATGCCTATCGGCACGTATTTTTAAAATGGCTATCGGCAACTATATCTGAAATGCCTATCGGCACCTATATCTGAAATGCCTATCGGCACCTATTTTTGAAATGCCTATCGTAAACTACATCTGAAATGCCTATCAGCACCTATATTTGAAATGCCTATCGGCAACCATATCTGGAATGCTTATCGGCACCTATATTTGAAATGCCTATCGGTTTCTATATCTGAAATGCCTATCGGCACCTATTTTTAAAATGCATATCGGAAACTACATCTGAAATGCCTATCAGCACCTATATTTGAAATGCTTATCGGCAACCATATCTGGAATGCCTATCGGCACCTATATTTGAAATGCCTATCGGCTTCTATATCTAAAATGCCTATCGGCACCTATTTTTAAAATGGCTATCGGCAACTATACCTGAAATGCCTATCGGCACCTATATTTGAATTGCCTATCGGCATCAATTTTTGAAATGCCTATCGGAAAATACATCTAAAATGCCTATCAGCACCTATATTTGAAAAGCCTATCGGCAACCATATCTGAAATGCCTATCGGCACCTATATTTAAAATGCCTATCGGCTTCTATATCTGAAATGCCTATCGGCACCTATTTTTTAAATGCCTATCGGAAACTACATCTGAAATGCCTATCAGCACCTATATTTGAAATGCCTATCGGCAACCATATCTGGAATGCCTATAGGCACCTATATCTGAAATGCCTTTCGGCATTTATATCTGAAATGCCTATCGACACCTATATTTTAAATGCCTATCGGCACCTATATTTTAAATGCCTATCGGCAACTATATCTGATATGCCTATCGGCACCTATATCTGAAATGCCTATCGGCACCTATTTTTGAAATGCCTATCGGAAACTACATCTAAAATGCATATCGGCACCTATTTTTAAAATGCCAATCGGCAACTATATCTGAAATGCCTATCGGCACCTATATCTTAAATGCCTATCGGCACCTATTTTTGAAATGCCTATCGGAAACTACATCTGAAATGCCTATCAGCACCTATATTTGAAATGCCTATCGGCAACCATATCTGACATGCCTATAGACACCTATATTTGAAATACCTATCTGCTTCTATATTTGAAATGCCTATCAACACCTATTTTTAAAATGCCAATCGGCAACTATATCTGAAATGCCTATCATCACCTATATCTGAAATTACTATCGGCACCAATTTTTGAAATGCCTATCGGAAACTACATCTGAAATGCCTATCAGCACCTATATTTGAAATGCCTATCGGCAACCATATCTGGAATGCTTATCGGCACCTATATTTGAAATGCCTGTCGGCTTCTATATCTGAAATGCCTATCGGCACCTATTTTTAAAATGCCAATCGGCAACTATATCTGAAATGCCTATCGGCACCTATATCTGAAAT
The DNA here is from genome assembly GCA_034508555.1 of Venustoraphidia nigricollis. NCBI lineage: Eukaryota > Metazoa > Arthropoda > Insecta > Raphidioptera > Raphidiidae > Venustoraphidia > Venustoraphidia nigricollis. The sequence continues at coordinate 166,065 of JAVRKA010000325.1, forward strand.
GCCTATCGGCACCTATTTTTGAAATGCCTATCGAAAACTACATCTGAAATACCTATCAGCACCTATATTTGAAATGCCTATCGGCTTCTATATCTGAAATGCCTATCGGCACGTATTTTTAAAATGGCTATCGGCAACTATATCTGAAATGCCTATCGGCACCAATTTTTGAAATGCCTATCGGAAACTACATCTGAAATGCCTATCAGTACCTATATTTGAAATGCCTATCGGCAACCATATCTGGAATGCCTATCGGCACCTATATTTGAAATGCCTATCGACTTCTATATCTGAAATGCCTATCGGCACCTACTTTTAAAATGATAATCGGCAACTATATCTGAAATGCCTATCGGCACCTATATATGAAATGCCTTTTGGCACCTATTTTTGAAATACCTATCGTAAACTACATCTGAAATGCCTATCAGCACCTATATTTGAAATGCCTATCGGCAACCATATCTGGAATGCTTATCGGCACTTATATTTGAAATGCCTATCGGTTTCTATATCTGAAATGCCTATCGGCGCCTATTTTTAAAATGCATATCGGAAACTACATCTGAAATGCCTATCAGCACCTATATTTGAAATGCTTATCGGCAACCATATCTGGAATGCCTATCGGCACTTATATTTGAAATGCCTATCGGCTTCTATATCTGAAATGCGATCGGCACCTATTTTTAAAATGGCTATCGGCAACTATACCTGAAATGCCTATCGGCACCTATATCTGAAATGCCTATCGGCACCTATTTTTGAAATGCCTATCGGAAACTACATCTGAAATGCCTATCAGCACCTATATTTGAAATGCCTATCGGCAACCATATCTGGAATGCCTATCGGCACCTATATTTGAAATGCCTATCGGCTTCTATATCTGAAAAGCCTATCGGCATCTATTTTTAAAATGCATATCGGAAACTACATCTGAAATGCCTATCAGCACCTATATTTGAAATGCCTATCGGCAACCATATCTGGAATGCCTATCGGCACCTATATTTGAAATGCCTATCGGCTTTTATATCTGAAATGCCTATCCGCACCTATTTTTAAAATGCATATCGGAAACTACATCTGAAATGCCTATCGGCACCTATATTTGAAATGCCTATCGGCAACTATATTTGAAATGCCTATCGGCACCTATATCTGAAAAGCCTATCGGCAACTATATCTGAAATGCCTATCGGCGCCTATATCTGAAATGCCTATCGGCATCTTTTGTTGAAATGCCTATCGGAAACTACAACTGAAATGCCTATCAGCACCTATATTTGAAATGCCTATCGGCAACCATATTTGGAATGCCTATCGGCACCTATATTTGAAATGCCTATCGGCTTCTATATCTAAAATGCCTAGCGGCACCTATTTTTAAAATGCCAATCGGCAACTATATCTGAAATGCCTATCGGCACCTATATCTGAAATGCCTTTCGGCACCTATTTTTGAAATGCCTATCGGAAACTACATCTGAAATGCCTATCAGCACCTATATTTGAAATGCCTATTGGCAACCATATCTGAAATGCCTATCGGCACCTATATTTGAAATACCTATCGGCTTCTATGTCTGAAATGCCTATCGGCAACTATTTTTAAAATGCCAATCGGCAACTATATCTGAAATGCCTATCGGCACCTATATCTAAAATGCCAATCGGCACCAATTTTTGAAATGCCTATCGGAAACTACATCTGAAATGCCTATCAGCACCTATATTTGAAATGCCTATCGGCTTCTATATCTGAAATGCCTACCGACACCTATTTTTAAAATGCCAATTGGCAACTATATCTGAAATGCCTATCGGCACCTATATCTGAAATGCCTATCAGCACCTATATTTGAAATGCCTATCGGCAACCATATCTGGAATGCCTATCGGCACCTATATTTAAAATGCCTATCGACTTCTATATCTGAAATGCCTATCGGCACCTATTTTTAAAATGATAATCGGCAACTATATCTGAAATGCCTATCGGCACCTATATATGAAATGCCGTTTGGCACCTATTTTTGAAATGCCTATCGGGAACTACATCTGAAATGCCTATTATCACCTATATTTGAAATGCCTATCGGCAACCATATCCGGAATGCCTATCGGCACCTATATTTGAAATGCCTATCGGCTTCTATATCTAAAATGCCTATCAGCACCTATTTTTAAAATGCCATTCGGAAACTATATCTGAAATGCCTATCGGCACCTATATCTGAAATGCCTATCGGCAGCTATTTTTGAAATGCCTATTGGAAACTACATCTGAAATGCCTATCAGCACCTATATTTGAAATGCCTATCGGCAATTATATTTGGAATGCCCATCGGCACCTATATTTGAGATGCCTATCGGCTTCTATATCTGAAATGCCTATCGGCACCTATTTTTAAAATGCCAATCGGCAACTATATCTGAAGTTCCTATCTGCACCTATATCTGAAATGCCTATCGGAACCTATTTTTGAAATGCCTATCGACAACTACATCTGAAATGCCTATCAGCACCTATATTTGAAATGTCTATCGGCAACCACATCAGAAATGCCTATTGGCACCTATATCTGAAATGCCATTCGGCATTTATATCTGAAATGCCTATCGACACCTATATTTGAAATGCCTATCGGCACCTATATTTTAAATGCCTATCGGCAACTATATCTGATATGCCTATCGGCACCTATATCTGAAATGCCTATCGACACCTATATTTGAAATGTCTATCGGCACCTATATTTTAAATGCCTATCGGCAACTATATCTGATATGCCTATCGGCACCTATATCTGAAATGCCTATCGGCACCTATATCTGAAATGCCTATCGGCACCTATTTTTGAAATGCCTATTGGAAACTACATCTGAAATGCCTATCAGCACTTATATTTGAAATGCCTATCGGCAACCATATCTGGAATGCCTATCGGCACCTATATTTGAAATGCCTATCGGCTTCTATATCTGAAATGCCTATCGGCACCTATTATTAAAATGCCAATCGGCAACTCTATCTGAAATGCCTATCGGCACCTATATCTGAAATGCCTATCGGCACCTATTTTTAAAATGCCAATCGGCAACTATATCTGAAATGCCTATCGGCACCTATATCTGAAATGCCTATCGGCACCAATTTTTGAAATGCCTATCGGAAACTACATCTGAAATGCCTATCAGTACCTATATTTGAAATGCCTATCGGCAACCATATCTGGAATGCCTATCGCCACCTATATTTGAAATGCCTATCGACTTCTATATCTGAAATGCCTACCGGCACCTATTTTTAAAATGATAATCGGCAACTATATCTGAAATGCCTATCGGCACCTATATATGAAATGCCTTTTGGCACCTATTTTTGAAATACCTATCGTAAACTACATCTGAAATGCCTATCAGCACCTATATTTGAAATGCCTATCGGCAACCATATCTGGAATGCTTATCGTCACCTATATTTGAAATGCCTATCGGTTTCTATATCTGAAATGCCTACCGGCACCTATTTTTAAAATGCATATCGGAAACTACATCTGAAATGCCTATCAGCACCTATATTTGAAATGCTTATCGGCAACCATATCTGGAATGCCTATCGGCACCTATATTTGAAATGCCTATCGGCTTCTATATCTGAAATGCCTATCGGCACCTATTTTTAAAATGGCTATCGGCAACTATACCTGAAATGCCTATCGGCACCTATATCTGAAATGCCTATCGGCACCTATTTTTGAAATGCCTATCGGCAACTATATCTGAAATGCCTATCGGCAACTATATCTGATATGCCTATCGGCACCTATATCTGAAATGCCTATCGGCACCTATATCTGAAATGCCTATCGGCACCTATTTTTGAAATGCCTATTGGAAACTACATCTGAAATGCCTATCAGCACCTATATTTGAAATGCCTATCGGCAACCATATCTGGAATGCCTATCGGCACCTATATTTGAAATGCCTATCGGCTTCTATATCTGAAATGCCTATCGGCACCTATTATTAAAATGCCAATCGGCAACTCTATCTGAAATGCCTATCGGCACCTATATCTGAAATGCCTATCGGCACCAATTTTTGAAATGACTATCGGAAACTACATCTGAAATGCCTATCAGCACCTATATTTGAAATGCCTATCGGCAACCATATCTGGAATGCTTATCGGCACCTATATTTGAAATGCCTGTCGGCTTCTATATCTGAAATGCCTATCGGCACCTATTTTTAAAATGCCAATCGGCAACTATATCTGAAATGCCTATCGGCACCTTATCTGAAATGCCTATCGGCACCTATTTTTGAAATGCCTATCGAAAACTACATCTGAAATACCTATCAGCACCTATATTTGAAATGCCTATCGGCTTCTATATCTGAAATGCCTATCGGCACGTATTTTTGAAATGGCTATCGGCAACTATATCTGAAATGCCTATCGGCACCAATTTTTGAAATGCCTATCGGAAAATACATCTGAAATGCCTATCAGTACCTATATTTGAAATGCCTATCGGCAACCATATCTGGAATGCCTATCGGCACCTATATTTGAAATGCCTATCGACTTCTATATCTGAAATGCCTATCGGCACCTATTTTTAAAATAATAATCGGCAACTATATCTGAAATGCCTATCGGCACCTATATATGAAATGCCTTTTGGCACCTATTTTTGAAATACCTATCGTAAACTACATCTGAAATGCCTATCAGCACCTATATTTGAAATGCCTATCGGCAACCATATCTGGAATGCTTATCGGCACCTATATTTGAAATGCCTATCGGTTTCTATATCTGAAATGCCTTTCGGCACCTATTTTTAAAATGCATATCGGAAACTACATCTGAAATGCCTATCAGCACCTATATTTGAAATGCTTATCGGCAACCATATCTGGAATGCCTATCGGCACCTATATTTGAAATGCCTATCGGCTTCTATATCTGAAATGCCTATCGGCACCTATTTTTAAAATGGCTATCGGCAACTATACCTGAAATGCCTATCGGCACCTATTTTTGAAATGCCTATCGGAAACTACATCTGAAATGCCTATCAGCACCTATATTTGAAATGCCTATCGGCAACCATATCTGGAATGCCTATCGGCACCTATATTTGAAATGCCTATCAGCTTCTATATCTGAAATGCCTATCGGCACCTATTTTTAAAATGCATATCGGAAACTACATCTGAAATGCCTATCAGCACCTATATTTGAAATGCCTATCGGCAACCATATCTGGAATGCCTATCGGCACCTATATTTAAAATGCCTATCGGCTTTTATATCTGAAATGCCTATCCGCACCTATTTTTAAAATGCAAATCGGAAACTACATCTGAAATGCCTATCGGCACCTATATTTGAAATGCCTATCGGCAACTATATTTGAAATGCCTATCGGCACCTATATCTGAAAAGCCTATCGGCAACTATATCTGAAATGCCTATCGGCGCCTATATCTGAAATGCCTATCGGCATCTATTTTTGAAATGCCTATCGGAAACTACAACTGAAATGCCTATCAGCACCTTTATTTGAAATGCCTATCGGCAACCATATTTAGAATGCCTATCGGCACCTATATTTGAAATGCCTATCGGCTTCTATATCTAAAATGCCTAGCGGCACCTATTTTTAAAATGCCAATCGGCAACTATATCTGAAATGCCTATCGGCACCTATATCTGAAATGCCTTTCGGCACCTATTTTTGAAATGCCTATCGGAAACTACATCTGAAATGCCTATCAGCACCTATATTTGAAATGCCTATCGGCAACCATATCTGAAATGCCTATCGGCACCTATATTTGAAATACCTATCGGCTTCTATGTCTGAAATGCCTATCGGCACCTATATCTGAAATGCCTATCACCACCTATATTTGAAATGCCTATCGGCAACCATATCTGGAATGCCTATCGGCACCTATATTTAAAATGCCTATCGACTTCTATATCTGAAATGCCTATCGGCACCTATTTTTAAAATGATAATCGGCAACTATATCTGAAATGCCTATCGGCACCTATATATGAAATGCCGTTTGGCACCTATTTTTGAAATGCCTATCGGGAACTACATCTGAAATGCCTATTATCACCTATATTTGAAATGCCTATCGGCAACCATATCCGGAATGCCTATCGGCACCTATATTTGAAATGCCTATCGGCTTCTATATCTGAAATGCCTATCAGCACCTATTTTTAAAATGCCATTCGGAAACTATATCTGAAATGCCTATCGGCACCTATATCTGAAATGCCTATCGGCAGCTATTTTTGAAATGCCTATTGGAAACTACATCTGAAATGCCTATCAGCACCTATATTTGAAATGCCTATCGGCAATTATATTTGGAATGCCCATCGGCACCTATATTTGAGATGCCTATCGGCTTCTATATCTGAAATGCCTATCGGCACCTATTTTTAAAATGCCAATCGGCAACTATATCTGAAGTTCCTATCTGCACCTATATCTGAAATGCCTATCGGAACCTATTTTTGAAATGCCTATCGACAACTACATCTGAAATGCCTATCAGCACCTATATTTGAAATGTCTATCGGCAACCACATCAGAAATGCCTATTGGCACCTATATCTGAAATGCCATTCGGCATTTATATCTGAAATGCCTATCGACACCTATATTTGAAATGCCTATCGGCACCTATATTTTAAATGCCTATCGGCAACTATATCTAATATGCCTATCGGCACCTATATCTGAAATGCCTATCGACACCTATATTTGAAATGTCTATCGGCACCTATATTTTAAATGCCTATCGGCAACTATATCTGATATGCCTATCGGCACCTATATCTGAAATGCCTATCGGCACCTATATCTGAAATGCCTATCGGCACCTATTTTTGAAATGCCTATTGGAAACTACATCTGAAATGCCTATCAGCACTTATATTTGAAATGCCTATCGGCAACCATATCTGGAATGCCTATCGGCACCTATATTTGAAATGCCTATCGGCTTCTATATCTGAAATGCCTATCGGCACCTATTATTAAAATGCCAATCGGCAACTCTATCTGAAATGCCTATCGGCACCTATATCTGAAATGCCTATCGGCACCTATTTTTAAAATGCCAATCGGCAACTATATCTGAAATGCCTATCGGCACCTATATCTGAAATGCCTATCGGCACCAATTTTTGAAATGCCTATCGGAAACTACATCTGAAATGCCTATCAGTACCTATATTTGAAATGCCTATCGGCAACCATATCTGGAATGCCTATCGCCACCTATATTTGAAATGCCTATCGACTTCTATATCTGAAATGCCTATCGGCACCTATTTTTAAAATGATAATCGGCAACTATATCTGAAATGCCTATCGGCACCTATATATGAAATGCCTTTTGGCACCTATTTTTGAAATACCTATCGTAAACTACATCTGAAATGCCTATCAGCACCTATATTTGAAATGCCTATCGGCAACCATATCTGGAATGCTTATCGTCACCTATATTTTAAATGCCTATCGGTTTCTATATCTGAAATGCCTATCGGCACCTATTTTTAAAATGCATATCGGAAACTACATCTGAAATGCCTATCAGCACCTATATTTGAAATGCTTATCGGCAACCATATCTGGAATGCCTATCGGCACCTATATTTGAAATGCCTATCGGCTTCTATATCTGAAATGCCTATCGGCACCTATTTTTAAAATGGCTATCGGCAACTATACCTGAAATGCCTATCGGCACCTATATCTGAAATGCCTATCGGCACCTATTTTTGAAATGCCTATCGGCAACTATATCTGAAATGCCTATCGGCAACTATATCTGATATGCCTATCGGCACCTATATCTGAAATGCCTATCGGCACCTATATCTGAAATGCCTATCGGCACCTATTTTTGAAATGCCTATTGGAAACTACATCTGAAATGCCTATCAGCACCTATATTTGAAATGCCTATCGGCAACCATATCTGGAATGCCTATCGGCACCAATTTTTGAAATGACTATCGGAAACTACATCTGAAATGCCTATCAGCACCTATATTTGAAATGCCTATCGGCAACCATATCTGGAATGCTTATCGGCACCTATATTTGAAATGCCTGTCGGCTTCTATATCTGAAATGCCTATCGGCACCTATTTTTAAAATGCCAATCGGCAACTATATCTGAAATGCCTATCGGCACCTTATCTGAAATGCCTATCGGCACCTATTTTTGAAATGCCTATCGAAAACTACATCTGAAATACCTATCAGCACCTATATTTGAAATGCCTATCGGCTTCTATATCTGAAATGCCTATCGGCACGTATTTTTAAAATGGCTATCGGCAACTATATCTGAAATGCCTATCGGCACCAATTTTTGAAATGCCTATCGGAAAATACATCTGAAATGCCTATCAGTACCTATATTTGAAATGCCTATCGGCAACCATATCTGGAATGCCTATCGGCACCTATATTTGAAATGCCTATCGACTTCTATATCTGAAATGCCTATCGGCACCTATTTTTAAAATGATAATCGGCAACTATATCTGAAATGCCTATCGGCACCTATATATGAAATGCCTTTTGGCACCTATTTTTGAAATACCTATCGTAAACTACATCTGAAATGCCTATCAGCACCTATATTTGAAATGCCTATCGGCAACCATATCTGGAATGCTTATCGGCACCTATATTTGAAATGCCTATCGGTTTCTATATCTGAAATGCCTTTCGGCACCTATTTTTAAAATGGATATCGGAAACTACATCTGAAATGCCTATCAGCACCTATATTTGAAATGCTTATCGGCAACCATATCTGGAATGCCTATCGGCACCTATATTTAAAATGCCTATCGGCTTTTATATCTGAAATGCCTATCCGCACCTATTTTTAAAATGCATATCGGAAACTACATCTGAAATGCCTATCGGCACCTATATTTGAAATGCCTATCGGCAACTATATTTGAAATGCCTATCGGCACCTATATCTGAAAAGCCTATCGGCAACTATATCTGAAATGCCTATCGGCGCCTATATCTAAAATGCCTATCGGCATCTATTTTTGAAATGCCTATCGGAAACTACAACTGAAATGCCTATCAGCACCTATATTTGAAATGCCTATCGGCAACCATATTTAGAATGCCTATCGGCACCTATATTTGAAATGCCTATCGGCTTCTATATCTAAAATGCCTAGCGGCACCTATTTTTAAAATGCCAATCGGCAACTATATCTGAAATGCCTATCGGCATCTATATCTGAAATGCCTTTCGGCACCTATTTTTGAAA